>JABAJZ010007029.1:0-15186 GCA_018857265.1 Termitomyces sp. T32_za158 | reverse complement strand
CCAAACGCGGCCACCAGAGCCCAATCCTGCGAGCGCGGGGGGGGTTGATGGTGGTTGTTGTTGTTGTTGTTGTTGTTGTTGTTTTTATACTGGCAGTTGATTGTCTTGAGTTAAGAGGTTGTACTCGTATGCTTATTGAGTAATAGTTTGTGTAGAACAGCATTCGTTTATGCATTGGAATCAAGCCGAGAATCCGCAGGGGGATAGTGTTCATTCAGTTCTGCCACATAACCTGAAAGCGTTGAAACAGCTTCAAGTTAAGGATCCATCATGAAAGTGGCATGTAGTGATGTGCAAGGCCGGGCTTATGAGCCCTGAGCCCGATGAGCCGTGCCCTATTTGAGCCGGGCCGAGCCGAGCCCTTTGATGGGCTTTTGCCGGCTCAAGGCTCGGCCTCCATCATCTTTGAGCCTTGCAAAAGCCCTTGAGCCCGGGCTTTCCTGAGGGAATCAAACATTCACTCAAACTGTGAATAGTACACTGTCTGAGCTCGGATATTGCATAATTTTTATAATTTTTGAGTGTTAGCCTCCGAATCAACAGAATCAAACTGAAAAAATCTTATCAGCGCTACTTGACATCACACACAGGGGCAACCAACGTCGCTCATAGCAAGCGCCCTGCCCATCTCTCACGCTGATGCAGACAACATTGGTGATGTGCAGTAAAAAGCGCGGGCCCGCCATTGTGCTTGTATCTGATGTTTCCACCCTTCAATACCATTTGCAGTCAGCTCACATGGTACATCTCTGAATCTTTCCATCACATTTAATCATTGCTCACAACCCACTAGGTACTGTACAAGGACTAGTGTAATAAATACAATTTTGACTCTATGTTACTTAAGGATGTCAAACTATGCTACCAAAGGATGTCAAAGCTCATAAGGAAAAGGCTTTGGCTGATAAGCAGTCTCAAATCGACGGAGTAGTATACCATAAGCCTGGGCTCAAGCCTGACCCGGCCCAGGCCTGGCCTGCCCAAGGGCTCCAGGCCAGGCTCAATGTTTTTGAAAGCCCTGACCCTCTTGAGCCTGGCCCAAGCTGGGGCTTTTGAGCCGAGCCCGGCCTTGCACATCACTAGTGGCATGTGCTGACTTTGGCTGAGCCATTCACCCACCTCACCTTTTCACCTTCAACTGCTGGGGAAATCTTGCTGGTTCATAATCAGAGGCTATTTCAAAGGTCCCAGGAGCCTTACATAGGATAGACCTAGCGACTGTAGCTTGGTCTCAGAATCTGTTTTCAAGCTACAACACGTGCCGCCATTCGCGTGATTCGTCGTCGCGTCGTATCACGTGATACGAGCGTGGGAGCATAATGATAAAGCTCAATCGCGCCAAGTGTTTTGAAAAGTTGCTCTGAGTTCTGACATTCGGGATTGAATATTGAGGCGACGTCTCTTGAAGCTCTGGAGGCCATCCCAACACGGGACATAGAAGCAGACCAAAGTCATGAGACTGGTGAGCTTTGGGTGAGCTTTCTGATATTTCTGGGTCACACGGTTGGCACCTTCTGACGCATGTAAAAGGTAGAGAACATCAAATCTTATACATACATATTTGGAGGATTGGGCCAGTGGACGACGCAGGAAAGCCTAATCTGAAGCTCGGAGCGCTGTACTATTGGATGTATCTTCGGACCTTGACAAAGACCAAGACAAATTATACATAGACAACGACAAAGATAAAGATAAAGATAAAGCAAAGACAAGACAGACAGACGTGGAAAGAAACCCACAGCTTACCTGCTGCAAGGTCCACGTGGGCGGCTTAGACTCGAGACCCCTCTCACATGTTATTACAACTCGGTTCAGGTCCTGCCATGGCGATGTCGAAGTGTTCTTTCTGAAGCGGTTTCTGATTCTCTCCTTTGCGGATAAATTGAGGCGAGGCTTGAGCTTGAGGACTCCCCCTCCCCCTCCCACACTCCACATTCGTCAGCTGACTATGGCCATGCTGAGGCATCTCACACTCGTGCTAGTTGTTGTACTATGTACGGCGGTTCTGCCCTCGTCTGCGCTAGGACCGTGGTCTAGGTCTAGGTCCCCGATGCAGAGGTGCGTCGATCTCCTTGTCTTTATCGTGATGTCTTATGTCTCATGCGTTAATGCTATGGGGCGTATTGGCGCACAGCCGAGCGACGGTGTGCAACGGCCACGCGGAGCTATGCGACAGGTCCTACGGGAACGTGACGTACCTCGGCTCGCACGATTCGTACGCATTCAGCGAAGACCCGCTTGCTCGTACGTGCTATTTGTGTCCGTGGAGTCGTTCCTCTCATTCCTCGCTCGCAGTGGCGAGAACACAGGAAGTGGACTTGAGCACGCAGTTGGGGCTCGGTGCGCGTATGCTCCAAGCGCAATCTCACATGTACGTACATATATCTATCTCCGTAGTGTATACTGTTATCCAGCGTTTTCTGACGATACGCTACCGCAGGAAAGACGGAGTTCTCCATTTCTGTCACACTAGTAAGTCCCGCTTCGCCGTTTTCGTTCGATCGATCTCCTATTTACCTTTTGACCACACGAGGTTGTGTAAGCATTCATTCATCCCATGACGATCTTCGGGAGTCGCGGCGGACTGACGAGCGCGCGGTAGGACCTCTTTGACGGTGGAGCTGTTGTGGATTACCTTAATATCGTGAAGACGTTCCTTGACGCGAACCCTAACGAGGTCCTCACGTTCATCTTCACGAATCCAGAGGGCGTCTCTCTGCCCGACGTCTGGAAACCGGCTTTCGATGCCGCGGGTATGCTTTCTGGGTATCAAAGCTCCATCGAAGGATGTGCTGACTGAGGGTGGGGTAGGTATTACACCGCTGGCGTTTGTACCGCCTTCTCTCCCGGTTCAACGAGACAGCTGGCCGACACTCGGGCAGATGATCGATTCGGGGAAACGCGTTGTCGTGTTTCTTGATGCGGGTGCAGATGGTGCGGATGGGGGCGTCGTTGATTTCATTTTGCCAGAGTTTGATATGGTGAGTGGGGTTGCCTATCCTATCCCCTGAGTTGACCTCTCTGTCTCGTTAGGTATTCGAGGACCCATTCGACTCGACGGATCCCACGTTCCCATGTAGCGTCGATCGTATCAGCGGGCCACTCTCCCCGGCCGACCACGAGAACCTCATTAATCACAATCTCGATATTAACATTATTCCCATCGGAGACGGCGTGCTGATTAGCGATCGTGCAGATGCTCCGACGACGAACAGCGTCGACTCGTGAGTCCGCGTGTCCTGATATCTGGGAATACGGAACTAACGTGAGTTGTTGCAGGATACTGTCGCATGCGAATGGATGCGCGCAGTTTGTGAATGGTCGAGCACCGAACTTTGTTCTTTTGGATTGGGTGAATGTTGGGGAGGGGCCTGCGGCCGTAGATATTCTCAATGGGTTCTGATGTGGAATCCATAGGGTTGAAGAAGTTTATGTACACACTGCAGCGGCTAATGTCGCCCGATTCCTATCATCCATTGTCTTTTGTTCCTAAATCTGTTGGATCGAACAATGCATCAGAGTATGAGTGCGGCCCGAAGCCTCGTTGATGCTCGACGTCACCACTGTAGAAAGTTGTGGCCAGTGGCCAGGGCAGACCCTGTATCACGTGCTCGTCGCGTGGGACTACGCACATGGCTCGATCGTGTCGTGATTTCTTTTGAGAAGTTACCTCTCGGTTCTATACTTAGCTACAAATACTCACAGCAGGATAACCAAAATTTCTTCTGTCTAGATGGGCTCTACATCCTCGAAGCCCAAATCAAAGATGGGGGCTGGTCCAAAGCAGAGAAAGCGCCCTGGAGATGCGCCGGGGAAGGGCTACTATGACCAGAACTCAGGCTACTGGCCGACTGCCGCTGACACTGCTTATGGCTATCCTGCTGCTGTGCCCCACGGCCAATATCCTGCTTACTACCCCCCTTACTATCATGCACCTGTTGCAATGCCAGAGCCTCAGCCTTACGCGCCGCCGCGGCCTGTGATTCCTCCCCTCGCCCGCTCTGCACCCCAGCCTCAGTCCCAGCCTCAGCCTGGCCCTGCACCTGGGCCTCCTGCCAATTCGGCTGTCATACCTCCTGTCGTACCGCCTCGAGAGCGGCCCAAGAAACGCAAGACGGCGCGCAAGAAGATGCCGACTGCTGTGATTTCCTTTGAGCTGCCTGCTCGACGTGCGTGTTTTGTTTTTGTGTGCTACGCGGCTCATTGTGACATAGGGCCGTCGCTATCCAGCACGAACACGGGGCAGTCGCCGACACGAGGCGAGATACCGTCGCCCACGCGTTCGGTGCACGCCTCGACTGAACGCCCAAGAAACCCGCTTCCTAAGCTCCCCGTGGACGTGTTCGCAACTACACCGTACAAACAACTCCTGGAGCTCCCCGAGCTCCCCGTGTGGCCCGCGAAACCCTCTGTGGTCCACGACGACCACCACGAGGCACAACGTCCCCCGCAGCAGCCGCAGCCGCAGCCACAGCCACAGAAAAGGAGCATATTCTTGCGCAGGAAATCGAACCCCCCACTGCCGCCGCCGGCAATCGTCGTGCCCACTAACCCCCTCGCGTCTGCCACGCCCGCCGGCAACCGCGGTCCTCCTCCCCCCCCCCCGCCCCGCTGGAACCCGCCGCCGCCGCCGATCTTCTTCAACCAGGACACGGAATACGCCGGGTTCCTCAACCACTCCCCGCACAGCGTGAGCTTCGAGCGCGTGACGTACCCGACCGCCGCGCACCTCATCGAGGCGACAAAGTTCCTCCCTGAGACCGCGCACAACGAGGGCGTCGCGCAGCTTATACGCGGCTGCGCGGACCTCGCGGACGTGTATCGCATCTCGCATGCGCATCGCGCGGCGCAGAACGACGAGGACGGGGAGGCGTATATGGATAGGGTGAGTCTGGGTCCTGATTGGGTGATTGGGAGCGTGCTGATGGCGTTGTGCAGATGGAGCAGGTGATGTACCTCAAGTTTAACCAGCACGCGAGCCTCGCGGACCTACTGCTCAGCACGGGCGACGCGCAGCTGGTGTACGACGACCCGTCAGACTCGTTCTGGGGCGTCGGCGGGACGAATGGAGAGCCCGGCGGGAACGAGCTCGGGTGCATGCTCGAGGACATCCGTGCGCGCTTGCGCAGCCAGAGGCCAAGGTGATTCGTGGGAGAGTGAGAGTTGGGGGCTCGTGGTGTTTACTTTCTACATACGAGCGCCAGAGGTCAACTTCGAGTCTCGATGATATACCCCTCGGCTTCGACGTGTGGCGTCTTATACGAGCCCGGCATTTCGATTCTGCAGTACACATACACACTGGTAGATCGAGCTCGGCTTTCCTCGTAGTTACATGGTTTTTTTTCGTATACGACGACGTGTATGATACGCTACGATATACATAAGCCATCGTGGCTCGGCGTTTTTACATGATGACTTCCAGCGCCATGGAAGCTATCCTCCACACAAACAATCTCATCGGCCTCGTAGGCTGCTCGGACTCGGACTACCGCACAAACAACCTCTTGGACTTCAACGGCCGCGCCGCGCCCACGCGCCCCGTCTCTTCCTGGTACATCCTATACGCCTCCCGCAGGTGGTCCGGAGAAAGTGGGCCCGACTCGCCCCGGCGCCGCTGCACCGCCCGCGCTGTGAACCGTCAATCCCTATTCAACGCAACGTAAGGTGTAGTGCGACCGCACGCACCTTTTTCAACAATTTCGCCGACAAAGACTTTTGCGAACCCCGCGACGATTTGTGCGACGGGCTGCGAGACTTGTTGTCCGAGAGTTTGTTGGATGACCTGGTGGTGGTGGTGATCAACACAACACACGCGGCGGGAGCAAACGCGTCTGCGCACCTTGCGCACGGCGGCCTTTGGGAGGGCGTGCCGCCGATACGCCTCGAAGCGGTCATACTGCGCCGGACTGAAGTTGTCCATCAGGACTCTACAGCGCCACACACACACCGTCAGCTCAGCTCAGTGCCGCCACGCCACAGCGCGAGGGGGGCAAGGCACACGCACTTGAGGTTGTCCTTGGACTGGCTCTGGAACGACAGCTGCGCCGAGTAGTCGTCGTCTGCCATCGCAGGCAGCATCTCGTCGTCCCCGTCCCCCTCGTCGTCACCACCGCCCCCACCCCCGCCGGCGCCGGCGCCAGCAGCCCCAGCAGGCCGCGCGAGCGTGGATAGGACACCCGCCATCGCGCTGTGCACGCCGCCGCCGCCCGCGGGGAGTACGCCGCTCGCTAGGCGCAGGAGGCTCGCGGCGTCTAGCGCCCCAGTGCCCGTGCCTGTGCCCGTCGTTCCTGATCCACTCGTCGGGAGCGCGAAGCTCGACGTCGTCGAAGTCGCACCCGTGGTAGTTGTCGTCGTCGTCGTCGTGGCAGCGCCGGGGGTATACGGTACATTCGGGTAGTGAGCACTAGGGGTATACGTACTCGTACTCGTACTCGCAGCTGTCGCAGCCGTCGTCGTCGTCGTCGATGAACCCGCACCCGCACCCGTGCTTGCGCCAGCGCTCGAGCTGCCCCCCGCCTGCGCCTGCATCGACGCCCAGTGCACGTACGGCGTGCCAGAGAACGCCGTGGTGGGGCTCGACGTGCCCGTCTCGGGCGGCGGCCTGCCCAGTGAGGCGCCCGCTCCTATCGTGCTTCCGCGCGGCTTGCGGCCGCGTTTGGCGCCTGTGGTTGAGCCCCGCGGACGCCCGCGGAGCGAGGGCGACGGCGTCGAGAGGGCGTTGTAGTTCGGTGCGCTAGAGGAGAACGGCGTGGATGGTGGATTCATGAGAGAGGGGCACGTGATGTAATGGAATTCGATCAAACGTTGGCGTCGATCTTTAGTTTTGGACTTTTGTTCCTCGTCTTATCACTCTCTTCACAAAATAGTTTTCACTGACATCAAAAGAATCATGGCACCTTCTATATATACATAATGGTACCATTCAGAAGTCCCAATCAAAGAACATCTCCCTTACAGGCGATAGGCTCTGGAGGCGACTGGGGCTGGAACCGGCTGGAACAACCACACCTGCGATGCAGTCCCATCGTCCTCGGATAACTGTACCCTCGTGCCTTCCTCGTGGCTCCCCCCAGACAGACCGGCTAAAAGCCCGGGAGCTTCAGCTTCCATAACCCATATCCTACAACCAGAGAAAGCAGTTATTATCGTTATCGTTATCATTTCAGCCTGACAGAAGGTTTCTGCCAGAGAAGGAATACCTACTTGTACTCTGCACCTGCAGGGGACTGTTCCAACTCCCACTGACGCTCGTATGAAGTCCCGCAGAGACGCGCGCCTGTTTGGCTCCCGTTGCGGTCAAGGTATACATCTCGCAGGATCTCTGAATTAACGTATTTGCTCCGTAGTGTCCACAAGTTGTCTCTTGTGTTATGTGCGACCCACTGACGATCGACGCAACGTTGGTTGTCAATATTGGCAAGGTTTGAGGATATATAAACCGATGCGTACCAATTGATTTGGAGAATATTCGTCAACAGGGTAGACGTGGACTGAAAACCCAAGAAGTTAACCTGTCGCAACTTCTTTTTCAAACGTACCTGTGCTGGTGATTGAACCGAGTGTCATGACCTGACCAGATTCTGCACTGACAATCCTGTAGACGTGACTGTCGACAAGCGTAGGAATTAGCCTTGGGGCTGCTGCAGTCATTGTGCCTTTGAGGATGAGAAAATATGAGATGCCACGAAGCTGGGTTTTCTCGCTCTTCGAGTTGTGTTATATACTCACACCCGGCATGCAGTAACATTTCCGCTACTTTAGTAGTGGGTTCTCGTACCTGGGTCACTTTTGCCAAGACTTTTCAGTTTCTGCTTGAAGCGGGCCGTTTTTTCCCGTTTGCTTGCCAAGCCTTTTTTTTACCATTCTGCCGGACCGCCAACCGCATGCCTGCCTTGTGCAAGGCTCACTCGTGTCTCCTTT
The DNA here is from genome assembly GCA_018857265.1 of Termitomyces sp. T32_za158. Classification (NCBI taxonomy): domain Eukaryota; kingdom Fungi; phylum Basidiomycota; class Agaricomycetes; order Agaricales; family Lyophyllaceae; genus Termitomyces; species Termitomyces sp. T32_za158. The sequence goes on along the minus strand of JABAJZ010007029.1, from coordinate 7,266 downwards.
TCATTTCACTCTGTAGGGCGGTCTATTCGACCGCATTGCCCGCTACTTTATCACCTTTTGCAAGGCAAATAAAATACCAGTAAATAAAGAATATTTCTCGAGTGTGAAATGTACAGGTTGGTAATTGTCAAATATACAAGTTCATTCTGGACGCTATGTAGTCCAACCCAAGCTTCCAGACCATGTTCCATCGTTGTGATTGGTCTTCTGTTTTGCACACGGTTCCGTTTATCCAACGTGACGAAAAACGGAAACCGTGCTTGTCTTTGATAGATCGTATTGTGCCAGGACAAGATGCATCCACACCACATGTGTGTCACTCCATTCGTCCCACTCTCCCAAATGAGATGCGAATTTATACCCCCGCATCTGATATTTCATCATAGCGCAAGAAAATCTTCCGGGTGTGGATCTTGACGCCGCATGCATTTTAATCAAGTTGGACCATGCAAAGGTCAGGTCCGGATATGCGCAATAGATCTCCTTCGAAGACATGAAGTTCATCACAACGGAAGAATGAAAGTCGTCCAAGACACGCCATGTGTTCGGGGAAATTGATTCGAAAATGTCAACTTGGACACGTCCACTGCATAGAATCTCAATCCTGTTCACGTGTGGCATAGGAAGGAAGCGCGTGCCGATAACCACTTGTTGGGTTGCCCTTGTTAACGAGTAAGTGCTCATCAAGCTGTTGAGCAATGTTCCGATTTGTCCCTCGAGCAGAAAATGTCCAGATTTTGAGGATAAAAAGTCCATGGATTTAGTGCCAACAAAACCGCAGAACCTCAATGATGCTGTTTGTTTCCTCTAACAATCCCAGGACATGCGCTCCCTCAAAGCCTAGGCCGCCGAAGATGCGTTGAATACACAATTTGACAAAGTCCTTCACAATGTTGTTGAGAGCTCTGCATGTAATTTCTACGCTTCGACGGTCTTGCAAGTTCAGTTGACCCAGAATACGGTTCGCAATATCTATCGGCAAGCGCATAAATATGCTCTAGAGCAGGGCCGGTCTTGAGAGGAATGAAGTGACTGTGAATGACACAAGGTGAGAAACCTCAGTGACGGTAAAGCACTTTGTAAATTGTATGTACCTGTGAATAACACAAGGTGAGAACTACAACATGTCAGTAATTATAACAACTAAGTACTATGGGGGACTTACACCTCAGTGACGGTAAAGCACTGAGGTGAGACAAACATTAAGCAACAAAAGAAATATGGAACGGTAAGTAACGCAGTGTCCGATGTGGGTCCAACATATGCTCAACACTCCCCCTCGAGATGAACGGCGGATTAGTCAATACCAAGTAGTTCACGGAACTTTTCGAACTTGACTCGAGGAAGGGATTTAGTGAAGACATCCGCGATCATATCGGAAGTGGGAACATAGTGAAGTTGGATGTGACCAGAGGAAATAGTTTGTTGAATGAAATGAAAGTGTACATCAATATGTTTGGTTCGACCGTGGAAAGTGGCATCCTTTGACAGTCGAATTGCACCTTGGTTATTGCAATAGAGATTAGAAGGTAAGGAAAGTGAGTAGTAGAAGGAAAGTTCTGTAAGTAATTTATTGATCCAAATGACGTCCTTCGCTGCATGGGTGAGCGCCACATATTCAGATTCAGTGCTTGAAAGAGTAATAATTGGCTGTTTCTTGGAGCTCCAGGAGACGACGCCATTCCCAATGAAAAAGGCAAAACCTGAGATGGAATGGCAATGCATATGAGAAGCCCAGTCAGCATCAGAGTAGCCAGACAATTCAGAGTCAATGCCTCCAAGGACCAACTTCTTGTCAACAGTTCCATGGAGGTATCGAAACACGCGTGTGACGGCTACCATGTGGGTGGTCCTGGGTGCATCAAGATACTGCGAGAGGGTCGAGACTGCATATGCTATATCAGGGTGTGTCATGATTGCGGCATACATCAGCGATCCAATCATTTCACGATATCGAGTCTTTTCAGTGTGTGAGAGAAGGATTGGTGAAACAGATGGGGAGTCAGGGGTGAAATCGGCTCCAGGCTCCATTGGCGTGACAGCAATTTGAGAGTCCTCAAGACTAAAGCGCTTGATGATTTGCTCAATGTATGCTTGTTGACCAAGCGAGATGGTGCAAGCATTCAAGTCTCGAGTAAGGCTGACTCCAAGAAGCCAGTTGATAGAGCCGAGATCGACAATCTCAAAGCATTTCCCAATCTGCTTCTTGATTAGGGAAGTGGCATGAGTGGAGTCACCTATGATGGTGAAGTCGTCGGTGGCGACGGCAACAATAGTGAATTTATTACCATCAAATTTGTAGAATACGGCAACATCGGCCTGACAGACCGAGTAACCGAGATCTAAGAATGCCTGACAGAGTTCCTCATACCAGTGATGAGCACCCTGTTTTGTACCATAGATGGGGCGTCGGAGTTTGCACGCAAGCTTTGAGTCAGGCAGTTTCTCAAGTTCTGGAGGTAAGTGGCAGAAGTTTCGATAGTAAGGAGGGAATTGCATGTAAATGGTCTCATTCTCTTTGAGGAATGAGTTAAGATACGCATTTTTGACATCGGCTTGTTCGATAATGGCACCACGCGAGGCCGCAATTGCTAAGAGAATTCGGAGTGTGGCAGCACGGACTGTTGGAGCAAAAGTCTCGGTATAGTCTACACCAAACTGCTGTTTAAATCCTTTTGCAACAAGACGGGCTTTGTGACGGATAACCTCGCCATCAGCATCACGCTTACGACATAGAACGTAGCGACAAGGAATGATATTAGCATCGACTGGGGCTTCAACGATTTTCCATGTGTCGAGCTTCTCGATTTGGTCGAGCTCAGCTTTGATGGCAGCTGACCAATCATCCTTCTCACTTCCACTCAACGCATCCCTGATGGATGGGATATCCTCGCTTGCAGCTAACGCATTTTCAACGACTTCTTGGTACCATTGGTCATTTATTCCATCAATTTCAACACTGCTGGGTTCAAGAGTGCCCTCGGTATCAATGGCACATGCAAATTCAGCGGTGTTGGCATGTTTTGATGGATTTTGACGTTGTCCTTGGCCGTATTGCGTTGAATCATATTGCTGGAGGCCAGCGAGTGAGTTGCGGCGGGTTCTGAGGTGTGGAGCACCACTGGATAGTGAGTTTCCAGTCCTGATTGAGCTTTGATTGGTCTGGGGTGTACTCTGCAGATTTTCGACTGGTTTTTCACTGATGTCGACCATGTTTTGATTGTTTTTGAGCTGAGAGGGTTTGTTGTCAAGGAGATCAGGCTTTAGGACATTTGGAGCATTGCTGGGAGTGGCATCGGACGGTTTGGGTGGAGGTTCAGTTTGGGGGGTGTCCTGATTGGACTTGGACCTTGACGGTGGGTCAAACCACTCCCCCTCAATCTGGACACTATCTGGATTGAGGGCAGTGTCTTTGCTAAAGTACACATCCCTCTCCACAGTTACAGACCGCTTACCCGGCCAATAAATCCGGTAGCCCTTTGATTCATTGTCGATTCCAACCATTCTACCCTCCTCAATCTTAGACTCGAGCTTTCCTGCTGAGTGGCGCTTGACATAGACAAGACAACCCCATTTGTGGACGTTTGAGATATCAGGCTTCTTGCCTGTGGCCATTTCAAAGGGTGTAAGGTACTCTGGGAGTGCGCGAGATGGTGCACGGTTTCGTAGCCACACCATATGCCGCTTAGCCTCAGCCCACAGATTCTTTGGGAGCCCAGCTGCAATCATCATGGTGCGTACACCCTCAAGATGAGTACGATTGGCACGTTTGGCAACACCATTGGATTGTGGAGAGTCATGTACAGTGAGGTCACGAATGGTCCCGGTGGCATCTTGGTGAGCATTTAACTTGTTACTTTTGAATTCCCCACCTCTATCACTTCCATAGATCTCGATTTGCGCTTTTCGATGAGTTTTCACCCACGCCTCGTAGTCACAGTATGCCCGGAAGGTGTCAGACTTGTGTTGAAGGAAAGTGATGTGCTCTTCGTGGGTGTAGAGGTCGATATTTGTATAGGAATAAGAGTGACCCCCAAGTGATTGTACCTGTGCCGGACCCCAGAGATCACCGACAATCTTCTGACCATAGTGGGTGTATTTAGTTTTACTCTCTTTTGGGAATGGCAAACGATGAGCCTTCCCCTTTATGCAGGCCTCACACTGACTTGGCTCTGATGACATATCGAGCTCAATGCCGGTGATTACACCTCGGCGAAATGCTTCCCGCAAGTCCTTGTGATTGATATGCCCCATTCGACGATGGAGCTCATCAATTGTGACAGATTTTGATGCCACATTAGCAGTGAGCTTTGGAGGTGGAGAGGCGAGTGATGAGTCAGCACGATAGAGTCCACGGATTGCAGGAACACGCCCAATCACTTGGCGTTTGGGTTTTGGACTGCGTATGACGCACATCCCATCCTCAATGATGAGAGAACACCCGGCGCGATCAAGACATGACACAGACACGAGCGTAAAGGCCATCTGCGGTGCATAGTAGACCTTTTTGAGTAAAATGGGTACTGACTTTTCCCCATCTTTCATTGGTAGGCATACTTGAATGTTGCCTTGACCAAGAGCACTGAAGGTGCATCCATCAGCAGCACGAACAGGCTCGGGATTAATTTCCTGATAGTTTAGGAACTTTTTGCGGGACGGCGAGAAATGACTGCTGGCACCACAGTCTATGATGATGCCGGCAGAAGGAGATACAGCATGGGCCTCGTGACTGTGGCCTGATGTGATGGCAAGTGCGACGTTGTCATTCATGGGGTTGTTTGGAGCGTCAATGGTGAGGTAAGTGATGAAAGCATAATTTTCGTCATCTTCCTTCTCGGCCTCGGCGGCGTTTGCTGACTTGGCCTTGTCTTTACCCTTAGACTTATGCTTCTTGAGCCACCATTCTGGTGCCTTACCCGCCATGCCTCCACCTTCCTCGAAACACTGGTCATCAGTGTGTCTGTCCTTGTCACAATTACCACAATGACGCTTTTCCATCCCCTTTGGCTTAGATTTATCCTTGACGTTCTTTGAGTTACCCTTTGCCTTTGCATGAGCCGCAATCATTGCCTCGTGCTGCTTGTTGATGTTGCTTTCAACAGCGGCATTGTTGGCTTCCTCGTTGAGGTGCCATATGAGGTCATTACTAGACAAGGGTTCTCCAGTGACACGGGCATTGGTGGCAAGTGTTGTCAACAGAGGCCTAAATGAGGGGGCGAGCGATAGGGAGGTGCGTATGTAACTAGCAAATGATGTATCAGACAGTGGACATCCAATTTTGGCGAGGCGTTCCTTGATGACTACAAGGTTTGCAAGGTGAGTGCGCATATCTGTCTCACTGTCCTCAATGAAACGAGAATTCTGGAGCCGAGCAAGGAGGTCTGTTTCGAACATGGCCCCTTTGTTGCTGTGAATGGTTGCAAGTTTCTTCCAAACGGCGGCAGCAGTAAGTTCCCCTTTGACCTGATAGAACGTTGACTGATCGACCGTGTTGTAGATGATCTCGCAAACTTGTGCTTCTTTTTGCATCCAGTCCTCCATGGTATCCTCAAGTTCCTCAATTTCCTTGTCTGATAACAGAGTCAATGGACTTTCATTGCTGAAAAAGGAACCATCGCGCTCAATGAGCTTGACCGGTTTGCGCGCGGTACCTGTGATGTGCCAACGGAGCTTTTTTGACGTTGCAGCGTTTACAACACGTTCCTGGTACGTAGTCCAATTGGAACCATCCGCCGCAAGCTTCGGGACATTGATCTTTGAAGAGGAGATCTCATAGGTATCTTCGGGGCCCATAACCTCTAGAGCAGGGCCGGTCTTGAGAGGAATGAAGTGACTGTGAATAACACAAGGTGAGAAACCTCAGTGACGGTAAAGCACTTTGTATATTGTATGTACCTGTGAATAACACAAGGTGAGAACTACAACATGTCAGTAATTATAACAACTAAGTACTATGGGGGACTTACACCTCAGTGACGGTAAAGCACTGAGGTGAGACAAACATTAAGCAACAAAAGAAATACGGAACGGTAAGTAACGCAGTGTCCGATGTGGGTCCAACATATGCTCAACATATGCTCCGTGACGCTTAACACCATCAATATCCAGCTAAGAATGCAAGGCGAGGCAGAAATTTACCTCTAGATTCTGTTATCAATTTATTCATATTAGCTTGTCTCTCCAAACAGTCTCTCACAAGCCCAGGTTGTTTGCCTTAAGCCAAATATAAGGTGGTTGATATCATCGAGAAATAACCATAGAGATGCAATATATACTTACCTGCTGACAATTCTGTCTTAATGCGAGGCATGCAGTTGAATTGATACGTAGTCGAGCTTTATGCACTTCTGAATAGGAGCCAAGTAACTGTGCAATAATAGGAGGCAAGTGACGAAGTTGAACGAGGATAAGCAGCGCGAACATGACCTGCCACAGCACAAAGGCAAGATATGTTGAATCGATCCCCGAAATGCAAAAGTGAATCGATAACATCGATGCTGAGAGGGGCGCGGGAGAGGAAAATGCTACAAGAATTAAGAAAAATCGAATATTGAGTAGACTTCACATACGAGTGCGAATAATAGAGCGCGCTGAAGAGAATAGCAAAATCGACAGGATCTTCATCACGGATGAATACAGTATGGATGCTTCCACTGGTCTTGGGCCGATTTTGCCAGAGTTCACCGAATTGTGAGGATAGACGGACCAAAACGGATGCATGAACACAGAAACCCATTTCATCAATAACAATAATGAGGTTGCCATCATCAAACCACATGGGAACGATGTCTGAGCATAGTGGATTGGGAGACACAGGGACATACCGTGAAGATGGCGGAAAGAGGTCCATGTGTTGTTGTGTAAACGCAATGTATTCAAAAGCCAAAAGCACACATTTAAATAGAAAGAATAGGAGAAGTACATGAAAACAGGCGAGCAATAAGACAGGTACATCCAAACCCATGAAAGACAGCATTATGAATGAAACGCGGTGATAAAAAAAGAACAAAAAGTAAGTATAGGGATATAGAAGGCCAAAGGACCAATTAGCACGGGAATTTGCACTCGAGTTCAGGGAGCAATTAGCACGGGATTGCACTCGGTAAAAAAGGGGTGCTATATATATCCGCCCGGACCGTTATCGTGAGAACTTTTTAAAATGCGGACATCGCTCGCACGGTAAAGACCCATTTCACTCTGTAGCGCGGTCTACCCGACCGCATTGCCCGCTACTTTATCACCTCTTGCAAGGCAAATAAAACACCA
>JABAJZ010007028.1:0-15236 GCA_018857265.1 Termitomyces sp. T32_za158 | reverse complement strand
TGCATCTAAATTCCTACTTTGCTATTTATCCTGCCTTGCCATCCACTCTGCCCTGTCATCCACTCTGCCCTGCTCTGTCATCCAACCTGCTCTGTCTACCCTGCCCTGCCATCCACCCTGCCCTGCCATCCACCCTGCCCTGCCATCCACCCTGCCTTGCCCTGCCATCCACCCTGCCCTGCCCTGCCATCCACCCTACCCTCCCTCACCTAGTTTAAAACCCTACTTTCAGCCCTACTACGCTTTTTTCCCCTGATAACCACAATGTGAGTCGGGCGTCCTTTACCCGTAGTAATCGTGCCTCGCACAGCATATCTGATGTTCTATGGAGGCACGTCTATCAAATTCTCTTTCCCTCCCGCTAAACTCGTGGCCTCACAGGCGTTATATTCAGCGCATGCACAACGCGGTCGTACAGCTTTCTCAACTAGCTTAAATTCGCCACGCAAGCACGTGCGCTCGTCGCTTGGGTAAGTCTCTATGCTCAGACCAAACACCTTGCTCACCTGTGCATAGGTAGCATTTGCCCAGCTCGTACTGACACCGAGTGGGACTTGCCCTCTCCAACAGAAGATGACTCGACCCATTCCCGACAAAATGTGAAATCTATCTCAGGTCTGTTGGAATCACCTTCCTGGTGTATCATACCGGTGAGACAAGCAAGATTATACTCACCATAGACGCTCAAATAAGCGCGATGTCACAATCGATTCCCATGGATGTTGGCTCAAAGATCTTGTTTGGGAATTTCTGTCTTCCTGTAACCACTCACAATTGCACCGAAGTTGATTGAGGAACCTTGATATCGGTATGACCCGCAATTCTCGCACGATGGATTCTGTAGACGCTCGATGCATCCTCCCTAGACGCTCCACAATCGACATAAAACCCTAGGACAGAGACCTATGTGTACATCTTTTCCTAGTTTTGCTATTGCCACCAATGTCCTATACTACCACCGAGCTTCCCAAATCATCGGAAGGCCAGCAACCATTTTTATTAAAGACGTCTGAAGTTTGTATGTAAATTTACTGATGGACAAATTGTTCCAGACGATGGTTGACCATGATCATTATAGTTAATGCATCAGACGCAGACGTCGTGTTCAAGTCAAGTGATGATGTTCTTTTTCGCATTCATCGCAAGAACCTAGAGACCAGCACGACAGGATTTCCTCCACCTGAATTTAGCACTAATGAGAAGATCGTATCTCTGTCCGAGGACGCTTCGACATTTGAAAACTTGTTCCCATATATATATCCTATGCGTTATCCCAACATTGATCTTCTGCCATTTAAAGACCTATCAAAACTTGCGGAAGCTGCCGAGAAGTACGAAGTTTTTAGTGCGATGCATATCTGCAAGCTTCGCATGATGTAAGTTTTTCTCTCGAATCGAATGATCAGCCCAAATTGACCTCTACACATTGAGACAACTTGTATCTAAGCACCCAGGGGAGATTCTCAACTATGCTTTCATGCACGAGTATCCAGAAATGATGGAATTAACATTGCCTCATCTTTTGGATGTCCCTCTCGACCAAGCCGCAATGATTCTTATCCCAAGGCTCACTGTTCCCTGGGTACTCCCATTTTCATTCAATATATGTATCTTGAGACTCGCTGATGTATCTTATGGTGTAGATTCGATACCGGGAAGCTTGGAGTCGTGTGTGTTGCAAAGCCGTGACATGTTGCTCATATTGCAGTCAGTCCGGGGGGCTGCCTACAGGAAACAAACTTTGGGTGTTGTTGGGTGAGAAACGTTCTGCCAAATACATCTCTGGAGCCCTCCAAACACTGAACAATGAGATCTGGAAATGTGCGAATTGTGGACGTTCGGAGACTCCTAATCAAATCAAAAACATCAACCAGATTAGCAAAGAAGCACCAAAGTTTGCTAATTACTTATGACTACTTCTCATTTCGAAAAAGATCAATAATATCCTCAATCTATTCTAGATCTCGGAACTACACATATGTCTCAGTAGCCGAAAAAACAGTGTCTTAACACGTTCTCATACACCTGGAAAATACATTAGCAATATGAAAGGTTAAATTGCGCATGCAACAAGGAATCACAATCACGTCGACCGGTTGATACCCTTTCTAATAGAACATCTACGAAGTCGCCTCATACTCGAACATTCGATCTCGACTGCGACACAGAACGCCGCCAATCGGATCGGCCTATGCAAAAGCCAAGATGATTACTGTACATAACTGCAGGGAGGACGCAGACACAGACCATAGACGAATGAACACCTTAACAATTGCAAACCCTAATCCAATTCATTCATTCATACCAGTGAACGATTAATATCGAGACGAAGTTAAACTCAACTTCTAAAACCTCCCGAAATCCCCGCTATACACAAACTGTAAATCCACCGACGGCTTTTTCTTACAAACGTACCCTATACACACGCGCGGAAGCCTATCTACGTTCCGTTTGAAGAACCAAAGACCCCACTTCACCTCCGCCGCCAATACCCATCGCTTCATCCCATCCAATTCCATTCATCACCACGTGTGCATACTGCCCAAGATCCCAACACGATGACATACGCAAGCATACCAAAACCAACAAGAAAAGGAGCGTGTGAGGGTCTCGACAAGACGTGGGGTGTACGAGGGTCTCAATAACAGAGACACGTATTCAAAGAAAAGGGGAGGGAAGGGGGATATAACTACATACACAAACGTTTACATTACGCTGGCGCTTGTGGGAAATGAGAGATAAGGGTATGAATCATACGTCGTGAGCAGGGTTGGGTTGTATAAATGATGCACGCCAGAGAACCGATGCAATCGTATCGTAATCGCGTCGAGCACAGCGTGCGTGCAGGGGTGGGGGTCAACATCTGACATGTACCATGCAACATGTAACCTGGAAAGAAAGAAAGAAAGAAAAGAAGCAACAGAACAAAGGCGAAAGTGAAACAAAACCCCGTGTGTGTCTCCAGGACGCGAAAGAGCAGCGTGTTGCAATTATTGAATCAACGAAAGAAGAATTTGTGCGCAAGTCGTGTCCGCCAGCAGCAGTGGTGAGGGAATGAGGGGGGTAAAGTGTGTATTCGCCCTTATGACAGCGGGTATACGAGTACGCGGGGTACGGTACGCCAGGTTGTACACGTCGTCGTCCCATAAATCTGTGCCAGTGGCGTCAGGTCAGGTCAGACCAGGTCTAAGCGCAACGAGAGGGAAAAGGAATAAGGGCAGAGGGGCTGGACGCGACTAATTGAACGGCTCAGGGCCAAGGTCAAGTGGACCCTGCCAGAGCAAGACGACGCACAAGGGGATCGTATGGATCTTCTGTGGGACTCCACCAGGCAGAGACGAGCACGACAATGGCGGCTGGCGATTTCCAACACTGTCGAGAGGAAGGAGCCGTCTATCCGCTCATGTGACGCCTACCGGGGGTGTGAGGTAGGAGGGACAGAGCCGAGGGACCACACCGTGCAGAGGACGCGACCGAGAAGGAACCACGCGAGCTGGCTGACGACAAAAAGGAGCACGGCGAGTGGCATGGAGCAATACTCGCGCAGGACCCTGATGACGATGTACGTCATGAGCACAAAGTATACTATGGCGGACAGGAGCGGCCATATGGAGAGGACAACGAAGAAGGGGATGCTCCGGAGAGCCTGTGGGGGTCGGACGCGGCGCCGATGGCCATCATTGCGCCCAGTGCGGTGTCGAGGGAGAGATATGTGCCCAGCGTAAAGAGCAGGATTGAGAAGATGTAGTAGGGCTTTGTGCAGGTTAGACAAGCACGCACGACGAGACTGCTCCTCCATGTGCCGTCCTCGACGAGTTGCGTTGCGCGACAAGTGCGTTGGCGAGGAGACCCCAGAAGAACGCGACGACGAGCCCTGCATGTATCGTGGTGAGGACGACAAAGGCTGTGCTTTAGGCCATGATTCTAAAGCCACATGCTTTTTGTTAGGAGGAGACCGTCGCAAAGAACTCGTACGATGCCTCAATTCCGTGGCTACAGCATAGATCCCGCTAAACAGATGCAACGGAACAAGAAGGCATAAGTGAACTAAGCAAAAGAGTGGCTTTACCTGGACTATATATGCGTCAAGGAGAACCTTGCTCAATGATTACAGTAGATCTCCTTTTGATGACAAGTGGAACACTGAGCGATAAAACATCAGAAGCCAGATGAAGCCAGAAAATCTGGTGAATCCTGCGTACAAAAGAGTACGGTCCATAGAACGAGAAACGATTTCTTTGTGCTTTGTCGTTATTTGGCCGGCCATCGATGCTTCCTGCCGTTACTTGACCACGACGTTGTTAAAAGCTTTCCATTTCTAACTTATTGTCCTTTGTCTGAATAGCTCAGAGCTTGTTGTCATATTCAATACTCGAATTCTACTCTCATGTCTTGTGATTCTCAAGTCTTGCTATGCTCTTCTTCATACGTTAAACTTGCAAGTCTCTGGGCTTTCTCACAGGATGAGCGCTAAGCATGTCGTTCCTAATTTCTCATCGATAATCGCGATAGGAACTCTTTATCCAGTGTTATTCGGATTCTTTTCATGACATGGAAACAAAGCCAGGATACTGGGTAAGAATGACCCGTCTAGACCAGCTAAATCTTTACACCATCTCGGGGTATCGTGCTAGTGAGACGGACAAGATAATACCCACCACAAACGCTCAAACAAACGCAAGGTCACGAATGATTCACCTGGATGTTTGTCTGGAGAATCATTTGGAGATTTCTATTGTCCTGTAACCACTGACTATGTACCGAAGATGATTGAAGAATCTTGATATCGGCATCACCCATGTGGAGTCGCAATCGATCTTGCAGGATGGATTCTTTAGACACTCAGCAATCGATATAAAAACCAGAGACAGTGACTTACGTGTACACCTTGTCCCAGTTCCAACACACGATTAGCGCCCTTGCACAGATGTCGTCTGCTATCACCAAGCTGCATAAAGAGCCAGAAATCCGCGAACAGTTAACGACGTCTGAAACTTGTATGTAATTTATCGATGGATAGATTGTTCTATACGATGATTGACCATGATCATTACAGTCAATGCATCAGACGCAGACGTCGTGTTCAAGTCAAGCGACAACGTTTTATTTTACATTCATCGCAAGAACCTCGAAGTCCACGCAGCAGGATTTCCTCCGCCTGAAATCAGCACCAACAACAAAATCGTATCTCTGTCCGAGGACGCTTCAACATTTGAAAACTTGTTCCCGTATATATATCCTATGCGTTGTCCCAACATTGATCTTCTGCCGTTTCAAGACCTGTCGAAACTGGCGGAAGCGGCTGAGAAGTACCAAGTTTATAGCGTGATGCAGATCTGCAAGCTTCGTATGGTGTAAGTTTTTCTCTCGGAGAGAATGATTAGCCCAAATTGACCTCTACGCATCAAGACAATTTGTATCTAAGCACCCAGGGGAAATTCTTAACTATGCTTTCATGCACGAGTATCCGGAAGTCATGGAATTGACGTTACCGCATCTCTTGGATATCCCTCTCGACCAAGCCGTGATGATTCTTATCCCAAGGCTCATTGTCCCCTGGGTACCCCCATTGCATTTAATATATGTGTCTTGACATTCACTAACGTACCTTCTGGCATAGATTCGATATCGGGAAGCTTGGAGTCGTGCGTATTGCAAAGCCGTGACAGGTTGTACGAGTTGCGCTTCGTCCGTGCTGTGGAGAGAAAGCAAAGCTTGGGTGCAGTTGGGTGATAAGCGTTCTGCCAAGGCCATCTCTGCAGCCATCAAAACAACGACAAGTAACACGGGTAGGGGGGAGTGTGGACATTCAAATTCTCACATGGATATCGACGGGGTTGCCAAAACAGTACCAAAGTTTGCTAGTTTCTTATAACTGTAACCTCACAACATCTTCCATCTCAAACAACACGCATGTCTAAGCACCCCAAAACAAAGTCTCTTAATATGTTCCGATACACTGTGACAGGTTGTATTACAAATGCAGAAATGGGTTTACAATCGTGGCGCGCGCCGACTGTCACCCTTTCGAATCTTTAAGAATATTTACGACGAACACATGATGATTGCAAGAGAACTAAAAACTCTGCCTTTCAAGGAGAGATCTCTCCATTATTTATGTAGGACGACCATGCAAGCTTTGCGCTGGCTTGAGGAAGCAGTCATAAGCACGAAGATATCCAATGTAAGCAAAAAACGAAACGAACCCCCGTGCGTGCGTCTCCAGGACGCGAAAGAGAGGGCAAACGACAAAAGAAGAATTGTGCGCGTGCGCGTGCGCGTCGTGGCGCGTATCCACCAGTAGTGGGTGGGTATAAATGCGGTCCTATGGCTGCAATCTACAAGTACGCGGGGTTACAGGTACAACGGGTTATACGCGTCGTCGTCCCATGAATCTGTTTAAGCGTGGTCAGGTCAGATCAAAGCGCAGCGGGATAAGGACAGACGGCAGAAGTTCGTCGTGTGCAATCGAGCGGCTCAGGGCCAGAAAACACACGAAGGGGATTGTATGTACATACTTTCAGTGATACTGCGCCAGGCAAGGAAGAGTACAACAATAGTGGCGGTTTCCAACACCATCACGAGGAAGGAACCGTCTATCTGCTGATGCGACGGGGTGTGTTAGGTAAGAGGCAAGGTAAGGATAAACGCAGGGGACGCACCGTGCAAAGCACACAACCGAAGAGGAACCACGCGAGCTGGCTGACAAAAAGGAGCGCTGCGAATGCATACAGGAGCAAGGGACGATACTCGCGCAGGACCCTGATGACGAGGGTACGCCATGAGCGCAGGGTAGATCATGGCACATACAAGCGGCCATGTGGAGGACAAGAAAGAGGGAGATGCTCCGCAGGGCCTGCGGGGGTCAGACGTGCTGCCAATGGCCATTGTGCGCCCAGCGCAGTGTCGAGGGCGAGGTACGTCCCGAGCGCGAAGAGAAGGATTGAGAATATGTAGATGCAGGGTTGGCCAGGGAAACGCACGACAAGACTGCTCTAGGTGCCATCCTTGACGAGCTGTGTCGCGACGAGTGCATTTGAGACTCCAGAAGAACGTGACGACGAAACCCACGTGTATGCCGGTGAGGACAATGAGGGCAGTGCTTCTCTGCCTGAGGAACGAGCCGGTCGTCATACCATTGAGCGGTAGGGTGACCACGTACACTGTGAGGAGGTACCAGGCCGACAGCCGCCCTGCGTCTGTGTACAAGCCAGATGAGGAGTTTCATGATAAAGGAGATGGCGCAGGCATGTAGCTGGCGATATTCCCAAGATGTGGAGCGGGTCGGGCGGGTCGGTGGAGAAGGTGGGTGCAATGAAGCATCTGGGGGTTGAAACCGACGCCAGCAGTATCTGGGCTAGTAGAGGCGTCGTAGAGGACAGCAGAGTCGGCGGCGTGGATCAGCTGGCGAAGGGTTGTACCATGTTTACAAGGGCACAGACGTCCACAGTGGCACAGAGTCGCCAAAGCAGGTCATTGTGAGCACAATGAGAGCTTAGGCCATAATTCTGAAGCCACACGTTTTTTTAGAAAGAGGAGACTGTCGCGAAAAACTCGTACTATGCCTCGGTTCCGTGGCTACAGCACAGGTCCTGAGGACATGAAGCTAAACAGATGCAGAGGGAGATGAAGACATAAGTGGACTAAGCAAAAGAGCTCATGAGTACTTGTGCAGCGACAGTCCACAGAACGAGGAACAATATCTATATGTAATTCAAAGTCATGAAGTTCAATCCGGCCTTGTTTGTGAGTCGGACTTTGCCGTTATTTGGCCGGCCGTCGATGTTCCTGACTATTGTCCTTCGTCTCGATAGCTCAGAGCTTGTTAATATATTCGATGCTCAAATTCTACTCTCTACTCTTATGATTCTCAAGTCTTGCTATGCTCTTCTTCATACGTTAAACTTGCAAGTCTCTGGCTTTCTCACAGGATGAGCGCTAAGCATGTCGTTCCTAATTTCTCATCGATCATCAGGATAGGAACTCTATATCCATTGTTACTCGGCTTCTTTTCACGACATGGAAACGAAGCCAGGATACTGGGTAACAATGACCCGTCTAGACCAGCAGTTAAATCTTTACACCATCTCGGGGTCTCGTGCTAGTGAGACGGACAAGATAATAAATAATTCCCCTGGATGTTTGTCTGGAGAATCATTTGGAGATTTCTATCGTCCTGTAACCACTTACTATGCACCGAAGTTGATTAAAGAACCTTGATATCGTCATCACCCATGTGGCATCACAAGCGATCTTGCGGGAAGGATTCCTTAGACGCTCAACAATCAATATCAAAACCAGAGACAGATACATTACGTGTGCGCGAATTCCCAGTTCCAACGCACGATTAGCGCTCTTGCACCGATGTCCTCCGCTACCACCAAGCTGCCGAGTGATTCAGAAATCCAGGAGCAGTCAACGACATCTGAAACTTGTACGGAAGTTTACATATGGAAAGATTGTTCGATGATTGACCATGATTGTTATGTACAGTCAATGCATCAGATGCAGACGTCGTGTTCCAGTCAAGCGACAATGTTCTATTCCACATTCATCGCAAGAACCTCGAGGTCCATGCAGCAGGATTTCCCCCGGCTGAAATCAGCACTGAGAAAAAGATTGTATCTCTGTCCGAGGACGCTTGGACACTCGAAAACCTGTTCCCATACATCTATCCCGTGCGTTATCCCGACATCAATGCTCTGTCATTCGAAGACCTCTCGAAATTGGCGGAAGCTGCCGAAAAGTACCAAGTTTTCAGCGTGATGCATATCTGCAAGCTTCGCATGATGTAAGCTTGTTCTTCTCGGATAGTATGATGAACACAAATTGATCCCTGCGATGAGACAACTGGTATCTCAGTACCCCGCTGAATTGCTTAATTATTCTTTCATGCACGACTATCCGAATATCACAGAATTAGCGTTACCTCATCTCGCGAAGTGCCCTATTGACGAAGCTGTGATGATTATTATCCCAAGACTTGTCGTTCCCTGGGTACTTTGATTCAATCAATAACATAAGTATCTTGGAGTCCACTGACATGCCTTCTGGCATAGATTCGATATCGGGAAGCTTGTATTCGTTACAAAGCTCGGGGGACTAATGATTCTGGTACCAGAGCAGCACCAAAGTTTGCTAGCTACTTATAACTCGCAACATCTCATCTCGAACAACATATATAACTACACGCATGTGAAAGTACTCACAAAAGAAATTCCCTTGACATTTCCCGTGTACTTTCAAGGCGAATCCGCAATCTTGTTGTATTCCGAGTTAGCATTGGTGGGGATCGATGTAAGCGTCCAGCGTTGTTGTCTCCCCTCACGTTATCAGTCCTTGACACTAAAGGAGAAGGCGTCACTTTTCACCATCCAATGGCACATCAAAGACGAACCATCAGATATCAGGAGTTCCAACCGCCGACGCGGATTACGCATGCAGAAATGAATCACAATTGCGTTGACAGCCCAGTCTGGCATCACAAGAAAAAAAAAAAAAGAACCCTTCGAGCAATCAACCTTTCAATTTCAACCTTTCAATGGAGAGGTCATCCCATGACGTAGGCCAGCCACGCAGTCCTCGCGCAGCCTTATAAAGCAGCCGCAGACCCTGAAGTATAAGCTTGAAATATCCAATTTAACAACTAACATTAAGGATAAACTTCACCTCCAACCCCCCCCCCCCCCGGAAAAGTTCCACATGCCCAAACTTTGAAATCAATCCACTGACTGACTGCGTGCGCTTTCAACTCTTCGGAGGGCCTGTGGGGGGTCTGACGCGCCGACTATGGCCTCCGTCGCGCCCAGTGCGGTGTCGAGGGCGAGGTACGTCCCGAGCGCAAAGAGCAGGATCAAGAAGATGTAGTATACAGGGATGGGTTGGACAAGGCATAGGGCGGGCCCAGGAGACGCACGACTAGACTGCTCCATGTGCCTTCCTTGACGATCTGTGTTGCGACGAGCGCGTTGGCGAGGACGCCCCAGAAGAACGCGACAACAAGCCCATGAGACCGACAAGGGCCGTGTTGCCCTGCTTGATAAACACACTAGGATTTTATACTGCGCAGTATTCCTTTTCTGTGGATCGATGGAGGGCTTGGCTGACGCTCGCTCATCCAGCTTGGATGTGGAGACTGAAATCCATGATTGCTGAGTTGTCGAGACGCAGTGACAGACCCTGGCAGGGATCATGGGTGCATCTCTCTCGCGCTGCTGGAAAATAGCCCCCATCATGTATCGACTCGCGCCTGCTAGTGCCCAAACACTCGGCAGACACCTCTTCATCTCACGAAGGTTCTCTACCAACTTCACTGTTGCTCATAGGCCGCTTGCAGCGGCGCCTCCAAAGCCCAAACCAGCCATCTTGATAAGACAGCGGTCGTCCCAGCAACTCGTGGCGCCCTCTGGAGCATACAATGCGTGGGGATTCTGTTCTGCAATTGTGGTGTCGCTGGATGACAGCACAATAGGATCTGGTCTCCAATATACGTAAGTTGGTGCACTACATTGGGGGAGGCGCGCCTCTAATGTTTGCTTTTGATTGATGAAGAGGGACTTTGTATATTGCACCCAATGAAATGCTTAGAGCGCGCCTCGAGGCGCGTCTTGTTTGATCAGCAGTCGACTCTGAATGCATTATCTGCTAACTAACACGTCCGATTCTTGTTCAAAGCGGGAATAACTGTATTTCAATACCCCTTGAGCATACAATTGTTCATGCACCAGTCATTAATATATCCTCCCTCGAAAGGTATCACCCTCGCTGAAATTCTGCTTGCAGAGGCTAAGATGCTGATTAAGGAAGGCGTGGCATGTCATGAAGCTCAAAGACGTACTCAAGCTATATCTCCTCAATATGATCTCGCTTTGTTTGGCTTACACTTCCCGCTCCTCCATGTCCATCAAGCACATGAATCTCGAATACCAGGTCCGCCTCGGGCATGCGACAAAGAACACTACTAGAGCTTCTGGTCTATCAAGACCGTCGCCATCTTCACCCTCTCCCGCTAGAACTTTATCCTTGTATTTAGGTGGGTTCTCTTCCCAGAGCTTTCGCTCAAACCGATTATATTATACAGAGTATATTCGGGTTGCTTGATTGAATTTACCCAGTGACAGGAGAGTATTGGCACAATTTAACAGGGTAGCAAGACCTGGAGGATAGAGCCGTTTGCAGGCACTATGAGCCACGGAAACTAGAAAAGGGGTCAGCGCTGACAAGCGCATTCTTGTAGTTCAACTTGAAAAAAGCAGTCGTTGATGGGCAGGCATCTGCAGGCATATCACGGCGATGCGAAAAAGTTGACACATTGCATTCCCACGGTCACTAATTTGTAGTCATTGATTGAACTGTGTTTTGATCTCATCATACGAACACTGTTTCTTGTAACGCGTCCGTCTTTTTGATGGTTCTAAATATTTATCTTCGTCTTGTACAACTCTTGGCATCTTTCCGCTGATGTGTTCAAGAAAAGCACAAGAACATTGTTGGCGATGCACCACCGTCGATTCCCTTTGTTGTAGCATGTCGATCCATATGGCTGGTTCAAAGTCGTACTAAAGCTGTTAAACCCGCATTATCAGCTCTCAGGAATGTGGCGTCACCGCAGTATACTTCTCTTCGTCATGACTCTCCATCGAAAACATGTTGGAGTTTCTGTCCCATCATTTCATAAGTCTTGACAAAAGATCATCTTTCCGGGCATTCTTTGATTGATATGTAGTTTCCCTTTTACATGGCAGGTTCTCAGCCTTGATGCAAACCACTCGCAAAGACCCCCCAAACATGATGCTCGCTCTACCTCAGATAGCATTCATCGCAATTATTCTTCTCGTTGCACTGCGGAATGTTCGTTTCCGCCACTCCAACCAGAAGCTACCTCCTAGTCCACCTGGGATACCGCTTCTGGGCAGTTTGCTGCAAGTACCGAGAAAGGTAAGTCCTCCTCCTCTATCCTTCTTTCATTGCCTCCCTGATTCACAATGACAGCATCTCTCAACATACTTTCGACATTTACTTGAAGAATTTGGAGGTCTCGTGTCGTTGAATCTTGCAGGTTTCGTGAGTACTCTGCACCTCACTCACTAAGTTTATCACTCAACCCCCGCCTCTACCATCTACGACAGTGCCTTGTTCTTATTGGTGACATCAAAGTGGCTAAAGAACTTCTTGAGAAGCATGCCGCAAAACACTCTTCGCGTCCCATCATATATTACATCGTAAGCAAGGACCACTTGCTCACCGCTCAATATTTGATCTTGCCTCCTTGATACTCCAGCGCAATCATCTCGACCCAACAGAGTCGTACTGGTCACACTCCGCGGAAGGCCCGACAGTTAGTCTCGGCCGAAGACTGAGCATGGGCATCATGTCTAGCGTGCGTGCAGGGAAGACCGAGTCGCTCCAGGAGTTCGAGGCCATGCTTAATGTGCAGAAACTACTCGATGATGGAGGCAAGGATTGGTTCCATCATGCTATTCGGTACGTTGTCCACATATGTGTAATTGCTTACTTGATGTTTGTTCATTCTTCTTGGGTAAGGTTCTCGGCAAGCACCGCACTCGCGGCCGCATATGGCCTGCACTGTCCAACGGGCCATGAACCAGCTCTCAAGAAAGTTCGTGAGGTGCGTGCCGGCCCCTCCTCTCCCTTCCTCTGTACAAAGCGGCGGTCTTTTCTGATCTTTGCTTCAAGACAATTGATCAGCTGGTAGTGCTTTTCAATCCCACGGCAAGTATTATCAACGCCTTGCCTTTCCTTGACCTCATCCCTGGGCCTATGCCTTGGCGCGCCCGTGCACGGGCATTCCATGAACAAGAGACAGCCATTTACGATGAGCTGCTAGACCATGCTCTCATTGGCAGAGCGTCTGGGATGAATACGTGCGTCTTCTGAGTCTCATGGTCAGGTCCGTAAGATGATTGATCAGATGCCATCCTTTTCAGGTGGGCTGCTGCTTTCGCCCGCGAGGACAAGCCTGGACGTAACCAAGGTCGTTTGTTGAAAACCTTCTCGGGTGTGAGTTGTTGTCAATCACTTTGTATGTGCAACTGAGATTATGATAATTAGGCAGCTATTGAAACCGTAAGTTTTGTAAAAGAAATAACACGCAATTCTTTCTAGTTTACCCATATAGACTGCCGTGTCTGTGCAAACATTCGTCCTTGCCTGCATCCGTCACCTTGATTGGGTGGCTACTGCACAAGAGCAGATCGATGCTGTTGTTGGACCTGACAGGTTGCCATCCTTTAAGGATCGACCTTTCCTTCCCTACATAGAGGCAATTGTCCGTGGTAAGTTCCTGTTTCCAGCTTGGATTATGACTTGCGAATCTATTACAGAGACATTAAGATGGCGTCCCGCAGGTATACTCCATTTTTGATTCCCTTCAACACTTTTGTTTCATGATCTCTAGTTCGGTCCGGGATGCCCCACCAATCTGTTGCAGATGATACAATCAAATATCGGGGACAAACATACTTTATTCCGAAGGGGGCCATTATTTTTCCTGTGACATGGTCGGTCACTTCGTCATCGTCTTCAGCTCTTAAACTCATTCATTGAACCCTCAATAATCAGGGCAATTGAACATGATCAGTCAAGGTTTGAAGATCATGACCGCTTCATGCCTGAACGCTTCCTTGATGCCGAGGGCAACCTAAAGCCGAATTACGAGCCAAGTGCCTTTGGATTTGGTCGGCGTGGTCTGTTTCTTTCTTTGATGTTGTCATCGATACCATGCCATTACTGATTGATGAGTTGTTAAGTATGCCCAGGCATCCCATTCGCGGAGCGATCACTCTGGATCTGCGTCGCCACATTACTCTGGACTTTCAACATCCGTGGATCTGATGCCCTTGATCCCAACACAGGCCAGCCATTCCAATATGATGACAGTGATGCAGCGTTCAACGGAGACGTTTGTCGACACCACTTTGATTTCATTGGCTTTCTGCTGACTGCATATGACTATCTACTTAGCTCACCAATGCGCTCCTACCTTTCCCGGCGGTCTTCGAGCCTCGTTCCTTGCAAAAAGCAGAAGTTGCCAGGAGAGAATGGGCAGAGTGTGAGAAGAACCTTGAAGTCCTGCTCCCTGCGCCAAAAGAAGGATAGATGCAACACCATGGATGCTGAATCCTCTTAGTTGAACTGAATTAGAAGATGTGCAGCTATCGTCTTGTTATTGTCAAAGTTAGCTACCTTGTTTTTTCCTGCAATCACTTTAAGTTGACATGAGTGCTTGAAAACTCAACCCCGGGGTGAGATGACCAAGTGGTCTAAGTCGCCAGACTGGAAATCCCAGGGCACTTGGTACCCAAGTTATCTGGTATCACTCTCATCAACTTTTTGCAATACTTTCTCAGTCGAACGTGCGAAGATCTCAAATGTTCTGGAAAACTGAAGAGTCTCAGGGTGTAACATCATCACGGCTCACAATTGGACCGTCATCGATGGGTTTGCAGGTAAGGTCTCACACTAAAGTCCAGTTGATCGTGTTTTGACTGTATGATTCGAGGCAAGATCAAATCAATGCACTACGTGCGCATCGTGTTGTTTATTCAGTCATTGCACAGAACTCATCAATCGCCATGCAGTCTGATTACCTCTATTCCTTGGATAGAGATATTTGTTAACGTGCTACATAGCAGTGATGCGCCCTGGCGACTTGCACATCTGAGCTCTGTGAAGAAATTGACAAACCAGAATCCAGCATACGAAAATGTGCCGCCTAATGTGTCATATTCCTAAATGATTATTAGGAGCCGCAACTTTTGATTCGTTCATGATACAACTGCTGGGCTTGGTGTTGACATGTAGATCATAGGTAAAGGACTGTGTCATAGGTAAGCTTTTCTTTGTTGTTCGCTTCACCATTGTCGAATCGAGTCAGGCAGAAGCCCCTTCTTTTGACATGATGCTTTCGTCTGCAATGAACTCGCCTTCTGCGTTGGGTTCGCGAGCGCCAGTGGTAGTCGTCAAGGACGAATCATGATCACAATGGTGAGTTCATCTCGTCAGGGAAGCGAATGCAATCCATCTCTAATGACCACATCTCTCAATAACATTGCAGCTCGCTCAGGTCTCCCCACCAGACAGTGAATCACTCAAATAACATCTACCTCATGACGTCGCTTATTACACACAGAGACGCGCGCACGCACACGCAAAAGCCTAGACCACTCCTCACCCTCCGCGGCTCGGGAACCCGCCTCTCACCGCCCACACGTACC
>JABAJZ010007027.1:0-12127 GCA_018857265.1 Termitomyces sp. T32_za158 | reverse complement strand
TATGTAGGCATCAACTTGACCAAAGCTACTACCGTGATTATGTGTGATTCAGACTGGAATCCACAAAATGACTTACAAGCTATTGCGAGGGCCCACCGTATCGGCCAAACAAAGGTCGTCAAGGTTCGGCTCCCATTTTTGAGACGTTTACAGCCTTATTGAAGCTTACTTCTAGGTGTACCGTCTCATTTGTCAAGGCAGCGTCGAGGATCAAATGCTTGACCGCATCCGACGAAAGCTTTTCTTGTCATACAAGATCATGGGATCTGACAATCCTGCCTCAACGGAGAGCACTTCCTTAGGCTCAACTGAGCTTATGGATATCCTCCGTAGAGGTAGTAGTGCATTGTCACATTCCGACAGCAGCATGAACCTGTCGCAATTCTTGGAAGCGAACACGGCCGACATTCTCAAACACTCACGAAGTCTGGAGGAGAAGCGTGATGTGAAGATTAAGAAAGATCTTGAAGTTGATAAGGCAGTTGTGGATAATGAGCAACTTCTCTGGGCCGCCGAAGAGGAGGAGCGAAAGCTGTTAAGTGGAGTTGCACAAGTTCAGTCACGTCTTTTCGAAGGAAGAGTTGTGGGGAAGTCTCAAAGCAATGCCGATATTGCGGCGGAGTGGCGCAATCTCGGAAAGAGAGCGAGAGAGGACAGGACAATCAAGATTGGGGGTATGACTTTCATCGCTGCCAAAGAAACGGTACGCAGTTTGATTTGATCTCGAGTTACAGAGTCCAAGCTGACAACTGCTGACAGATCGCACCACCAACCCCGAAAACGGTCAAGAAAGCGAGGAAGAAGTTTGAGTCGGAGGAGTGGTGTATTCATTGCCGCGATGGCGGGGAATTGGTGTTGTGTCCGGGGTGTCCTCGTGGTAAGTCTAGTGTTACCTCAATGTGATATCTGCTTCATTTCCATGAATAGTATTCCATGCGCAATGCCGTCAACTCACCAAGGCTGACCTCCGTCGACCTCAAGTGTATTGTAGCCAACACAATTGTGCCGGGTGTTACAGGTCCACCGCTGACTGTGGTGGGATGCTTTTCAGGTACGGTTTTTTAAAGTATGACGCTTGTTTACCAAGCTTTCTATGATCAGGTGCCGGACATGTCCGCAAGCCTTCTGTGAGGACTGCTTGCCTGAGGGCGACCTTGATGCTATCGGCGAGACACTGCCAGAATTGTACGTTGTGTGTTTGAGCACGGGGTCTACAATTGACGTTTCACTATCGTTGTAGCTTGCTCCTCGATTATGGTCCTGTACCAGCTGCTTATTACATCAGGTGCCATGACTGCATTGCGGACTATACTGAAAACTCAAATACCCCCTTCTGGGTTGATTGGGACAAAGAGATCAGTCAAGCCGAGAGCAAACTACACAAACGATATGCTGAAGTTGTGCGAAGCTAAATCCTTTGGCAGTTTTTGACACGCTTGGAACGTACTCTAATATACTTTTACGATACATGTTACTATATTGATGTCTACCTACGCTATCTAGTAGGTCTCTGTTTCATAGTTACTTTACGTCACGTATACCAACCATCCCTAATAATCTGACATTGTGCTAGACATGTGTATAGTAGTATGTGGTTATATCAGTGTGACGCGTTATTTGTGGTGGGCGCTAAGGTCAAACAATGGCCCAAACCTTCCGCTCAATTCCGGAGTTAGTCTTGCTTTTAAATATTCGATGTTTCGAGTATCCTCTCGATTAGTCGTGGGTGTCATACTGTGGCATTGTTTCTCTTTTGACATGTCCTTGAATTCCAGCCAAGACGGGCGCTTCTTGTTGCCTCAATCGCAACCAGTGGTCTTGTTTTGCACACACCGCCGGAAAAGGTATGTGTGCGAAGTTTATGATCATCTGTAAACTCAACCATTGAAATAGCTCTCAATATACTCCACCCCTACTCCTGACGTTTTGCTTGTAGAGGAATCTTCAGCACTGGAACGAGAAATCGGAGTTGTGCGACGAAAAGTAACCGAGGTGTTGCTCAATACACACAACCAAGTCCAGGGTGTCGTGTCGCAATGGATTGGCATTGAACATGCGATTGAAAGTCTGTCCATTAATTAATCTTTCTGACCTTTTTGCGCTGACCACGAACAGATCGTGTAAAGAGCATCATCTCTCCGAACGAACCTCTCACTCCCGGGCTGCTCTATGTTGGTGTCGCGACTCTCAGCGGTTCTATTTTGGCTCGAAATCATATGCTTGCAACACGCCTACTCCTCCCGCCGATCTTCCTCTTCGCCTCTGCGAAGCATTTCCTCCCACAGACAACGGGAAACCTCACGTCATACTTCAGCTCCTTAGAAGACACATATTTCCCGTTACTAGCCGAAAAGCACGCAATCGCCAATGCACATACACAGATGGCATGGGAGCGTCTTAAGGATGCGTCGCAGAACGGCCGAGAGTGGGTTAACCGTGGGGCGGCTATTGCGGTAGATAAGGTCCAGGAATCGACCGGTTTAAAGCTCAATGAGACGTTGGGTTGGTCTCAGGCTGGAGTCAGACGTGGCGAGGCCAAGGCATCTGAGCCAGTGAAGATTTCAGAGGAAAATATTACAAGGGCCAAGGTCTCAGCGGAGAAGGCGTTAGATGAGACTAGAGAAGAGAAAGTCGAGAAGACAGAAGCTGCCAAGAGATTGGTATGATGTCCCTCATTTATTAGATCACCTCGTATAGATCACTTTTGGCTCTTTTGTTCCGCGTTTGAGCAAGCAATTGGTTGTCTCGGCCTTTTTCCCACTGACTGCTTGACGCACAGATACGATTGATGACAATTACATGTACAGATGACTCTAGATTTTATAAATTGTATATCCGTCATTGCTCAAAGTCCTTCAATTCCAAAGGTTTCACGTTTAGAATCTTTCCCATGTGAGTTGGTGCATACCCCAAGCCCTTCCTCCGCGAGCTAAACAATTCCTTCAAGAACGTGACTGGGCTTGTGACCATCCGGCACTGCTCCTTCATCGCTCCTGTCCTATCCTCAGGTTTCACAAATCCATCGCTGTTCCATATACGTGGTCCAGATTCGGCTCCAATCAGTCCTAGCACCCGACATAACTGCTGATATGTTTCGGAATCCTTCAGGAAGAGCTGGCCTGCGAACAGGTTGAGTTGAAGTACCAAATCAGGTATGAAGGCTAGCGGATCCGATGAAGTGGGCAATGGTGGGACTGTGAAGAACCTGAGATCCTCCATGGTCTTCATGTTCTGGTTGACACGAGGAGCGTAGATGTGGAGGTGAACATGCTTGCTCTTCCAAATCAGCGGAAGAAGCTCGTTGACTTCAAAAGGGCTGAGCGCGATGAGTGCACGATGTGCAGGCACGGAAAGGATCCAGTTGACCGGTCGGAGGAAGTCACCAACCGAGGCGCCGCCTTGAACAGTTGTTGCGAAATCCTTAGTCGAGAAAAGCGCCTCAGACCATTGGTGATCTGAACTCAAGGGCGAAAACAGCGGTATGAACGGAGAGTTGGTGCCAAGGTTGAACTCGCATTTTTTGATGAGTGATTTGAGGGCTCCGTGGAGTTCGGATGAAGCCGGCTTCACCTTGGGAGGACGTTCATGCTGTCGTTCCTTTTCTGCCTCCTTGGATACCTGCCTCTCTTGCTCCTCGTCTGCACTGACGTCACTCAGCACTGATACACCGAGTAGGTCAAGACGCTCCTTGAGATTGGGGAGCTCGAAGGCGGGATGGAAGGACGTAACATCCGGATCTTGTTGTGCTTCGTACATCTCACCCAAGCTCCGCGCATCTGGCTCCTCCCACGAAGATCGTAGCTTTTCAAGGGATCCAGATGCTGATGGATCGCCTTCGTAGAAAACCCAGGCGTCGTTTCGTCGATTGTACTCGATGCCTTGCTGAGCCCAGTGAGGAAGATACCGCCGAATGTGTCCGCACGTCTGCCACATCGTCCATCGAAGAATATCCGCAGTGGAAACTTGTACTGATGGCTCTAGTGGATATAACTCGCATGCTCGGATACTCCGGTCGACTTCCCTTGGAGCAAAGAATACGACAGATTGACCCCGTCCTAATTGACGCATCCTCATACAGCCTATTGAAAATCAGATCAATCATCGGTGACTTGAGAGAACTTGTTTACCTTGCACTAGTCGATCCTTCGTTAACTTGGGTCCCAAAGTCACAACCGCACGAAATTCATTTGGAAGTTTCAAGTCGGTTCCACGAGTATGAGAGTCGTCGAGGTAGACAGCGCAGAGATCCATTTTCTCGTGATACTGCGACGTCACAAACTTTTCCACTTGGTTATCACGGGAAATAACAACCAGCTCATCATGGTCATCGAAAAAGACTATTGCATGAAGGTCTTGGACCAATGAGAGCCATCTGGTGACGAGCTCAGTGTTCTGCATGTCCAACATTTGAGCTCCGACGTCCAAGAGGACTCGGACGGGTGGGTTCTGCCTCACAAGGAGCTCCAAAAAATCGCTTCCAGTCGGACTACAACCATTTAAACCATCTACGCAACAGTATGTGCCATTTTCAGGTCGAAGGAGGGTGCTCAGGACTTTTGCGTTTGTAGCGAGTTGGCCGAAAGGATCATAGTCACCAACAGCGGTTGTGTCGTTCTGCTTGATGGACGTCGGGAGCAGGTATCTATTGTCATTTGTCCCGCTAAAGCCCGTAGTGACATGAACTTTTGTCTCCGCCAAGTCCCAAGCCGAGGTGGAGAGCCTCTTTGGAAACTGCTTCGCATAACGTGGGAACACCAAGTTTGACAAGTAGAAGTCAATGACAGCCTTGTTCCTGCGGAAAAGGGGGCCTAAGATCATTTTGCGTTGATGTTCATCATCCAAATTCACACTCCTGATGTCGCGGAATGAAAGTGGTACCTTGTTGTGACCAGAGACCCATTGCTAGAAAGCACGGTACGTGTCAAAATGATAATCGATAATTGGTCAGTTGGTTGGAGCTTACATTATACTCTAATGGAGGATCATCGTGCTTGAATAAGAGCTCAAAGCATTGATCCAATTGCTCCTCTGTAAGCCCACCATAGTAATAACTTAGACAAGTCAAGGCAAGTGCCACGTCTGGATGTCCAAAGTCTGCTCTGAGCGAAGGGAGATCCTTGGCGCGGTATGGCACAGCAAGAAGAGTCCGAGTAAGGTCAAGGCCGTAATCCACTCGCCATCTCTTATCCTGGAGCACAAAGCGGAGCAACCCGTGACCCAAAAGACCACGGTAAAGCAACAAATCTTTCCATATGCTGCTGTTTTGCAGGAAAGAACGGAGTTCATCAAGAGCATTCGCACTACAACAACGGCATCGTATGAAATCCTCTGCAGCTGGACGAATATGAAGAGGGAGAAGTTTGAATCGGTTACTTGATGTTAACTCTCTGATTACCGAATCAACCAATTCATCCCCGGCCTCGGCGTCAAGAATCCGTATAACAGGAGAGCCTATGTCTCCGAGGTGGTCAACTTCCAGTCCTGTTGAGTAGGTGGAATGAAGGATGCTCGCATGTTTCTGCACATAGCCAATGACCTCTTGAATGATCGTCCAACGATCTGGATGATTATCCATGGGTTCTTGGAGTCCGCTAGTATAGACCAGCTGGTACGTGGCTCTCAGAATTTCGTCACTCTCATCTAAGATATCCCGAGACGTCGACAATAACCAACGGTGAGATTGAAGGAGCTGCTTCCCAGCCTCACTATGCATCCCTGAGATCAAATCGATACCCATGAGCCTAAAAGAAAGAATATGCTCCGGCTGAATGAGTAATACCCCTTTTTCTCGCACGCAAGTTTCGTATAGTGATTGTATTTTCCGCAAATACGTCGTCTCAGATTTGAAGTCACGGGAAAATGGTAAGTAAAATATTCGGCGATTAGTGAGGCCACTCAATCTATTCACAAGAAGGTCGAACATTTGATTGACCAGTGGCTTTAAGACGACGACGCGTACAAGCCTTTGTCCATCGGCAAGAGCAGAGGAAACTAGAGGCACAATGACTGCAGATTTCCCCTCGCCCATGTTGAGTTGTGTCAGACAATTTTGTCCTGAAGATGGGGAGATCATCTCTTGCGCAACACGACTTTGTACAGGGCGTGCGGTAAAGTCTCCGTTTATCTTTCACACATAATTCTCAATCTCTTAGCAGGATGAGCAAGGACTTAAATGTGCTTACCTGTATTAATAACCAATCCGGGCGACGGAAGGAAATATCTCTCTCATACTCCACATTCTTGAGCTCTTTTAGGAGATCTTCCTCGAGGCCAGATAGTTTGTAGAAAAGCATACGGCGAGAACGTTGTAGCCTGAGGAATGCTTGTACAAGAGCAACGATTGAAGATTCCCATCGAGACGACATAGCGACATCTAACTTGTCCTTTGCGAGCAGGCTCAAAAGCGGTCTGAGCCTCATGGACGGCCACTGACCCGCCTCAGCAATCGCTTTCTCCAAGGGAGTCTTGGGAGAGAGCGCTATCAGGACCAACTCATAGATCTCGTCAAATTCAAGACGCCGTGACTCGTACTCATTTTCCAGGTTTGGGAGAGAGACTGAATGTCTGGTGTTTGCTTTGGAGGTAGCTGAGTCGATCTCGAGAATATAACTCTCCAAGCTGTTCTCCAGGGCACTTCCATAGACGTGATGGAGTTCTTGCGGACCGTTTTTGAACTGTTTGACAATGGACGCCAGTTTTTGAGTGTCGCTGATGCTCGAAGCGGCCTCTGTGACCGGTTCAGAAGCTATAGTTTCAATCAATGACGGTGAATTTGGACTGCTGGAAGTACACGGTCCTCGACGTAAGCAAAGATCTTCCAGTTTCTCTGGCAGGTAGCGCCCACATTTCAAACCTACTTTTCCCATGGAAGGCGATTGGTAAGAATTCGACACTAATGGGATGGGAGTGGATAAAGTCACACGGACCCTATCCAATATGGCCTGGACGCGAAGGATGAAGTTCCCGAAGTTCATATTGTCTAACCATCCAGTGAAGAGCTTATGAATGTCAGCTTTTAGAACGGAATCACCCAAACCAAGCCGATTGTACTCTGAGTGGCTTGGAATAGATGGTGTCTGACATGGCCATTGTTGGTCCAGGTAATCGGCAACTGTCTCCGCTTGCTGAAGAGTAACGCTTTTCCAATGCGAAGCATGTCGAGAAGCATACTGCCGTTTTGTCTCGTGTGCTTGCCTTTTTTTTTATCAGTGGGGGGTTGTACGGAATGATTTTGGAGAAGTGCTTGCCTTTCTGGTTTATCTGCGGGGGGTTGTACGGAATGATTCTGGAGAAGTCTAATCAGGGTTGTTTTGTCTGGAGAGTAACCCGAGCCAAGATCAAATTTTGTTGAGGAGGGAGGATCGATTGACTTGAATTCTGAGAAGCGTACAAACGAAATAAACACTGGCACAAGGCGTGTAAGTTGTTCCTGGGAAGATGTGTAGACCATCGTTGACAAAGCAAATGCCATCTTGGAACTCGATGCCTCTGACAGATACTCTCGCCGACACAGGTCATACAAAGGCAGGAAAAGATTGCTCAGATCGGGCGAAATAAAGCAGCGATAGGAATCTATCGCTTGGTGCTCGTTAGTAAGTACCTGGATCTGTTGTAGCCGGTTCCATAAATCCGATACGTTGTCTAGCTCGGCAAAATCATTGTGGGCAAAGGCTGTAACACTAGATGTGACCTGGAGAGTCTTGGAGGGTCGAACCTGACGGTGGGATAGTCGATTAGTTGACGAATCATATACCGTATCGTGATATGGATCTGGGGCCCTTTTGCCTAGAGGATAAAGACCAGAAGTTCGTGAATTGAGGCGAGTTAAGAGGTGAGAATTGATGCAACCAAGGCCGTTCCTGGTGGTTCCTATGCCAATTGAACTCATCTGATCATGAAATTCCAGTATTTCCCCCACTCGAGACGCGAAGGCCCAGTGTTGTGCTAGAGAGCTGAGCTCATTCCAGTGAATCGTCTGCATTGATTTGAGATGTTTCGGATACCATTCAACGACTGGAGTAAGATTTGCTATATCATGAAGCAACATTACTTGTTCCGCAGATAGGTCTTGAAATGAGAAAGACCTTGCTGACTCCAATTCACAAAGAGCCTCCTCTGTCCCTGTGCGCCCAGTCAGATCATCTGGGAGAGCGAACGAGGTGCACGCATGAAGATAAATCTTGAAGATATCGCTCAACAGTGTTGACCCCACCAGTCGTCCAATCATACTGTCAATGTGATAGATGAAATATCTTTGATGACTTGATTCAGAAGATATCGAAACATGAGTATGGTGGTGATGGGTCGTGAAGCTGACCCTACCAAAAGGGACAATGACGCAACGAGAACCCGGAGCGACTATCCTTGTCTTATAAGGCGATTTATTTCGTAGGACAAGCTGATTGTTGAGACCGTACATCGTTCCACTTGACTGATTGGAGTCAACCACCATGCCACGGATAGAAGAACACTCTAGTTCTTTGTTCTCGTTCACAAAAAATGCCAAATTATACCGCGGCAATTTGGCTGAGAGTGTACCATCTGCTTCAAGTGTAACATGGATTTTGCTGGAACGATCAAGCTGATCCAAGCATTTAGACATCCTGCCAAAAGTTGCGCTTAGAACGTCAACCATCACTGATCCATTTCCTGACTTCATCGTTGTGTTACCCATTGCATCAAAGGTCAAGACCCAGTTTTCTTCAGAGCGCAGCCAGATGGAGTCAAGGGGATGAAATTCAACACGTCCTGAGTGAGAATTCGGCAATAGGTGCAACCAATGAGCATAATCTGTGATAAATGACAGGGGAAAGTCGTGGATCCCCTCTTTGCAAAAAGCTGTGTGAGGGACAAGCTCAAATATCTCACCCCCGACTTCGGCCTGAATGATCAAGGTTCCATCAGACCTGGGGAGCTGAAAATGTAACTGTAGACAACGTGAGACGAGCTGGATTTTCGGAAGGAGCAATGACGCACAAAGAGATTTGGTGCCAAAATTGTGTTACAGGTGGAAAAATGCATATCAGGGAGCAATGAAGGGACAACTTCAAGTATTTTCTGAGACTGAGGTCAGCACTGAATTTGTGTACAATGAATCTGGAAGTACATACAGCACCAAAGATACGAGCATACGTTGGATGTCCGATAATTGAAGATGGCAGACGTCCCAGAGGTTCGCCATTGATCAATAAGGAGCCATCAAGAATATTATAGTGTACGTGACACTCTATAGACCCCGATGCACAAGATGTTGTGGTTCTTAGCCAATGCTCTTTTTGTTCGGGTAGTTGCATCCAATCCGATCCTGGTCGGTAATCGGACCAAATGGCCAGGATTGAATCGTCGATCCCTGTTCTACTGGCCTGACACCTTGTCCAAACAGTCGATGCAAGTTCCTGAGACAATCTTCTATCACGCGCTAGAAAGAGCTCTAGTTCAAGTGGAACGTCGCCAGTAGAAGTGACGAATTCACTATTATCTCGAATGCGAATTGCGCATTGAATGAACACGTTAATGTCTTCATCGGAATTCATCAAACGATTGACATGGCAGGAATCGACATCGTAAGTAGCTCGACATGTCGACGCAGCTAAACACACTCGCTGTCGGATAGTTTTCGATATGCCTTCATTTTGCGGTTCAGAACTCTTGAGGTCGCTCAGGTCATGCACCAATTGATCTACCCAAGAGAATGCAATTGTCCTAGCGACTCGCAGGGTAGAGCATGCATGGTCAACAATTTTGACTTCCTTTGAACAAGCGAGGAGACGAGAAGTAAGGATGACAACAGTTTGTAAAGTGACGATGTGGTGCCAATTGTTTTCAATACTTGAGAGCAACTGGTCGACTTCGGACAAGAGAGCATTACTGAACTCAGGTTGCTGGAGAACACGATGCCACTCTAGTTGCTGTTCGGCAATGTTTCCCGTCTCCAGCGCAGCTTGTACAAGAAGCATATGGACTTCGACACGGTCAAAGGAAAGGGTTCGTGCTCGAAGCTCTCGGAGGATGTTGAACCATTGGATCATAGCTCCACTACGTAGTGTTCCAAAAGCAATATATTCATGTACACTGAGTTCAGGCGGCACACTAGCTTGTTCTGCTATTAGCTGGTTGACAGAATGTGTAGTCCCTTGCATTGCATACTGCAAGGAATGATATGGGCTAGATGAATCCAGGATGAATTTGCAGAGGTCGTCCACAGAAGAGTCTGAAAATGAATCCTTGACCCATCGGTTAAGAACTGTGTCAAATAGATTATAACACAAGCCGTTATTGACCAAAACAGATGAGAGGTTTACATCTGCAATTTTCTGTCTTGAGTAATGTGACTTGCTAAAAGGCTTGGTCGTGGACGCATATATGATGCGCGATTGACCTTCGTAATAATCCTTCAAACCGACATAATCTGCAAGTTTCATTTCAACATTTGGGGATCTTCCAGTGGTAGGGAGCCCTGGGCGACAGAAGTCATAAAGAATCATGTACGTCGTCGACCTCCAGGCCTTGAATACAGGAGGGCATTGCAGTTCAAAGACAGTAGCTTGGGCAGCAAGTGTGTTGTGTGGAAGTGGCCACTCGTGGACTTCAATCTTCAAACTAGCAGCCATACGTGTTAATGAGCACTTCGTGCAATTGCGCGTCGAACCTTTCTTGCGCTGCCAAACTTGATGGCTGTGACTCGTTGAATCTGCTGCCTCGGTAAGTTTGATGTAGTCCGCTTTTAAACTATCAAACTGATGTCGCCTCTCTTCGCGTTCAACCTGAGCACGAGCCTCAACCTTGTACTTTAGTTTCTGAAGCGAGTTGGAATCGAGGAAGTATTGGACAGAGAAAGACGATCCTGAAAGCTCATTGCTGAAGACAGAACCATGTTTAGCACGGTTGTGCCTTGTACGAAGATAGTTCCGGAGTGCGAAGAGACTCTGAATAGACTCAGACTTTCGTAGCAGAATGGAATTTAAAATGTCTTCTGGGACTTCCGGAGAATAATCGGCGAGTAAAGGGCAATGTACAATTGCCAACCGATCGAGTGCTGACCATAAGAGGAAGATAGTCAATAGCATTAAGGATTGATCTTCTGGGTTGTCCTTGTATTGTTGTCGAGCTGAATCAGCATAAAATGTTATACATTCCCCAATTGCAAGGCATGCCGATGAATTTGAATGATGTTCGTCCACCCATGCTTCTAACCGCCTGACAGCAAACCATTCCACATCTGTGAGAGCGACCAAAGGTTCACGAGCCAGAGCAGCAGCGACAACGGCGGGATCAAGAAAATCGTCAGCAGTCAGACGCGGAATTTTTGAGGGTTTGAACTTGTGTCGGGAGACGGAAGAATCACGCTGCTGAAGACGAGCAAAAAGGTAGGCCTTGGAGGATGATAAAGTCATGACAGTATCCCGGGTAACATCAAGAGACTCTGGTGACCAAGGGTGCGCCGAGGCCTGCTGACTCCTGATGTCTTTCCATCTTTTCTCCACAATCTCTTTCACTTTATTGATTGCCTGAGTGGCTCTGCAAAGCAAGGTGTCCGATACTGTATCAGAAATTTTTCGAAGTCGGCGAACAATCTTGTTCTGGATGCAGATGAGGAGGTCCGTGGATAATGCACGGCACTCATCACCAGACAGAACAACATCGGCCAACAAAAACATCATAAATGCTTTATATTCCGCCTGTCCATGATTACTAGCACGTTGAAGAGTGGTCTGGATGGACACACGAATGATGAACCAGAGAGGGGATCTTCTCCAGGGTGCGAAGGACCTGTGCCACAGTATCTCATTACGAACTCGCTTGTTGATGCGTTCAATGTCGGCAGGCTGGCTTCCTGGACAACCGTGCAAAATAGATGAAAGTAGCTGCGTGATATAATGGGGATCCGCAGTGTCACGGGCTTCAAAGACGTCAGAGCCTGCCTTCTTTGTGGAAGCTGCCGATCCAGCGTCAACAACATCCATGTCCGCGAGGAAAGATGCTAACTCGCGTTGGAATGCCGAAGTTGACGCTGAATCAGCAAGTTCAAAAGCAGGCCCGGGAAACATACGAACAAGTCTTCCCTCCGTTGCCATCACACGCTCGTTCGGTGGGTCAACTTCAAAAGATTCATAAATGGTCGACACTT
>JABAJZ010007026.1:0-15343 GCA_018857265.1 Termitomyces sp. T32_za158 | reverse complement strand
ATGTACGATGTCAGATAATTGGTGCAATTCGATAGTGTCAAGTTGGGGCTTTCAGTTAGGTAATATCAATACTACTGTACATGGTGGCTGGCTATGACTTAAGTATACAACGAGGAGGGACTTGTCCCGGTTGCATCTGATCAGTCCCGGGGTACTGTATAGACGTATTGTATGTGGTTCCGGGGTGTGTTGCTGGCAGATCTGGGACTGTATGACGGGGCTCAGTGGCAGGTGTTGGGATCACGTATCAATGGTCTGTCATTGGGTGTTGGCCTGGGTGACAGAAGTGATCGCCAGAGTGATCGCTGGGCAATGCGGGTGGCGGCGCCATCAGAAGAGGCAGGGTCAATGTGGGTGATCGCAGCTGGGTAGGATCAATCAGGGTTGATGCAGAGATAGCCAGGGTCAGGGCCGGGGTCTTGGGGAATCTGGGCGCTGAGAGGGTGGGAGTGCGGTGGGCAGTGGGATAGTGGCAGCGGAATAATGTGGCGGGTGCAAGGAGGTGCGGGGTGTCAGGGTGGTGTCCCAGAGGCGGGTTGTGACACTGGTGACTATAAATATTGTACCTATCTTGTTGTAGATAACAATCGAATCACACCCCATTGATCCACAGTCTTCACTCCAGAGTTCAGATTTCAACTTAGCACATCTTACTTGCCTGAGCATCGCTAAGCCTTAAGTCTTGTACTTGGCTGTGTGCACTTATTGCCTTACCGCCTCTACGTTGCTTACGGTACCATACGGGTACACTATCACTTTCTCGTTGCCAACGTCTATGTATCCTAGCGCCTCGCACCTACGGCAGGCATTCGGTTTAGTTTGTCGCTAAGCAACTTCCTCCCCTTTACACTTAAATCCAAACTCCCTTCTACTACGAGCGCCTGGGACCCTGCCTGGACTCCCTCACACCCTTAGCACCCGCCCAACGCTTCTCAACTTACCTTGAGGTGCTAAGTTACCATTACCCCCAGAACAGTGCTTAGTAACTTTCAGGCGTCATCAACGAGACAAAAATTCAATGTCTTTGGTGCGACTTCAAGCTTCATTCTGTGCACCTTATATAGCTTGTCTTGCAAGTGATATTCTATCTGTAGCCATGCAGTATCTTGTTATTCATTGGTTATTTGATTGACTTTTCAAGCTTCAAAGCTTTTTACTACCCACGTCAAGTGAAGAGAGGATGTCATGTGTCAGCTTATATTAATCAGAAGAGTGAAGTTTCAACTTGCTAAGACACAACCATAGTATGGGGTTCAAGAATGATGGATACATATGTTATTGTGTCAGGACAATTTGGTCAAGTGTGCTCATTTTAACCATTCAAAACCCATGAACAAGGTTCACTGTTGATTTACCCAGCCAAATGCTATATAGACCCTCACCTTCCAGTAAGGTCCACGCACAAATGACAGGGCCTGTACTAAGTACATTAGTGATGTGCCTGGCCTGGCTTCAGGCCATAAGCCAGGCCAGAGGTGCTGGCCTGGTAAGGGCTTTGGCTCACAATGCTGAAATGCCAAAGTCAAGGGCCAGGCCAAGGCTTTTGGGAGAGGATTAATCAACCTTAATTATCCCCTCCCAGCCTTAGCACTCAGTCTCTTTGGGCATGAAAGTGCCCACTCTTACTTCAATGCAGTTGCATATCAGGACCCCTTACTAGACTTGCATCAAATTCACCTCAGTTTATTAAACCTAGGACAAAGACAGATAAGATAAGGGCTGTGATGAAGGCAAACTCAGCATACATAAAACCTCATATAACTTTCAATCAGCATTTTGTTGCAATGTTTGGTGAGGGCTGCCATGATTCTAGCGTATCTTTTAAGCATTTATGGAAAGAATTGGTATCAAAAACTTAACTACATCTTGACTGCTGAAAGCCATGGCCTGAGCAAAGCCAAGCCAGAGCCAGGCCCCCATTGAGGGCTTGGGCTTGGCCTGGTGTTTGTCTAAGCCAAGGCCCCCTCAGGCCAGGCCAAAGCCGGGCCAGGAACATCACTTACATACATAGTTACATACATCAAACATGCATGTAGTCGCATACCAAGTATGCTCCAGGCATCACCTCATGTTTACCTTGCTGTATGCCACTGCTGGCACCCAATAATGTTTCCTTGGGAAAAGTTGAAAAAGAAACGTGTTATGCCATTTCCACGTGCGATCATGCGATGGAAAAAACCTTTGAACAAAGAGAAGTGTCTTTTCTTATTCTTACAGTGAAAGGCTGGCCAAGGAACAGATGACAGTTTCTTGAAGCCTTTTCTCACCTGAAACAGGTTCTAACAAAGTTTGTTGGCATTAATTAGGCACGTTCTTCTCAAGTCTCCAGGTGGAGCGTTCAGAACAGTGCCGACTTTGCCGATGATCAAAGTGGGGCCTTGAAGATTCATTCACATCTGGTTGGTTGGGCGCGATCCGCGTGCGAACAGCCGGGGCCCGTACTGCATACATACAACATTGGTCGCGATCCAGGTACTTATGCTACGGACCTCTCATTCCGCCGAGCGTTGCGAGGGCCGTCAAGCCAATGATGACGCGAAAAACCAAGTCTCCCCGGCCAGGGACGCCCAACAATGCGCAGATCACTGGTAGACCATCTGTCATCTGTAAGCATAGTTCTCTCTGGAGACGAGTCTGACAAAAACGATTTCTGTCACAGCCCGTCATAATTAGACCTAGTGACTTGACATATATAACCTTAGGTGATTCCGGGTTAATTCTACCCTACATATTGTCTAGTCGTGTCCCGTCGTCGAGGATGGTGAAAGCAACTGTTTCTCTCGCAGAGAGGCGGAGTTCGTAATTTTCTGTTGACCAAGTTGCGGTCTGATTTCGGACGATTCGGTGGAACGAAGTCAATGTGGCACGGCAATAAGTACTCCTTATGTATCTCTCTCAGTGACTGCCTTAATCAGGCGTGACAATAGGTAAAAATCTGTGACATCCGACTCGTACCTCCGAACATCCGGGGAGGCAGAGTTGTTATGGACCTATTTAAAACTCAACGTTGGAGCACCAGGCTTTTTTCTTCATTAATTCCCGCAGTGTATCCTTACCAGCTTGACAGCTCCTCTCGACATGGCTTCTCACGAAAAACCCCCTCACCAATTATCCTCTTGGCTCTGTAAAGTTTTCCTCTTCTTCAAGTCACTTGGGTCAGGTATCGTATTAGACATCCGCGCCCGCGCGCCGTGGTATATCAGTGACTGGAAGGACGCGT
Source organism: Termitomyces sp. T32_za158 (assembly GCA_018857265.1). Lineage (NCBI taxonomy): Eukaryota > Fungi > Basidiomycota > Agaricomycetes > Agaricales > Lyophyllaceae > Termitomyces > Termitomyces sp. T32_za158. Next base: position 12,123 of record JABAJZ010007026.1, on the reverse strand, counting down.
GGAACTACCGGGTTGTCCCAGCCACTGCCCTCATCTTCTTCGCAAAGTAAGCTCTATCCGGTGATACCATTCTACATTGTTCAGTTCTAAATGAATAACCTATAGCGTACTTCCAGGAATTGCATTCTCTTTAGACTTAATAGAAACGACCGCTAAATATGGCGTCGCTGAGGTGTTGTTGTCGTCCTTCATGGCTGCGTTCATGTTCTCCATCTTTGGAGCACAGCCCCTTACGATTGCGGGTGTCACTGGTATCGCCCGTCATCTGTTATAACAGAACACTCATTGATGTGATCTTTTACATAGGTCCAATCACTGTATTCAACAAGACAATATTCGACATTCTAGAAGGCCGAGATGACTCTCCAGATTACCTGCATTTCATAGGCTGGGTATATCTCTGGGCTGCGATTATTCATTGGATTACTGCAGTTCTGAACTGTATGACATGTCGATCGCGTTTCATCCTACACGTCTTAATGCAGCGATAGGGTGTAACTTCCTCAAATACGTAACTCTTTTTTCTTGTGACACGTTCGGGTTCTACGTGTCATGGGTCTACTTGCAGTACGGTGTTCAAGTTACGACCCGACAACTCCAATCCACAGAACCGCCAAATACTCCTGGTGCACTTGTCGGAATCATTCTCGCCCTTCTGATGGTTGTAACTTCATTTCTCTTTCAGTCCTTGTCTGGGAAGACATTCTTCCACCGACACGTCCGGCGCTTCCTTGCGGATTACGGGATGCCCATGTCCTTAGTAGCATCATCGGCCATGGCGTACTGGGGGAGATTCAATGCTGCCAACCCTAATACTTTACCCATCGGCCCAGCCTTCCAGCCCGCCGGTGGGCGCGAGTGGCTCGTCAGATTCTGGCAACTAGAGGGTAAATGGGTTGGTATTGCTTTGCCTTTCGGATTCGTTCTATGGATCCTCTTCTTTTTTGATCATAACGTTTCCGTAAGTAACAAGGCTACCAGCATCGCAAATCTTCTTACTCTTTTCCATCTAGTCTTTGATGGCTCAAAGCTCCGACTTTCCTCTTCGGAAACCACCAGGTTTTCACTGGGATTTTTTCCTACTTGGAATAACTACATTTCTCGCGGGCATACTTGGATTGCCTGCTCCTAATGGTCTTATACCTCAAGCGCCTATACACACGACATCCCTTCTCGTAATGGGCCATCCGTTGGAGAAGAGGGATATTGAGGAAGACGCCACGATCATCGGATCTGAGACTCAAACTCCATCCCCACCGTCGGATGCTGATAGATTGCGCATGACTAAGCTGTCCTTATTAGACAAGACGAATCCTGAAGTTCCTGTTTCGGTTGTTGAACAACGTGTGTCTAACCTTGCGCAGGGTTCTCTGTGTCTCGTTCTACTTACAGGACCATTCCTGCATGTTTTGAACCTTATTCCCCGAGGTGAGCCGATAATTACCAAACGTGAATACCCCCCTTGACACTTGATTGCAAAGGCGTTTTGGCTGGCTTATTGTGAATCAAACGTCTGTTGGTGTATGGTTATCGAGTACAACTTACACATCTCTTGTCAGCTGGTACATGGGCGCAGACGCTCTACGCGGCAACGGAATTACTCAGAAATTGTTATACTTCCTTCGAGATCAGAAACTTACTCCTGAAGATGAACCTCTCAGGAAAGTGCGCAAGTCACGAATCCTTCTGTTTCTCGCAGTGCAGCTTGTTGGCTTTGGTGCGACGTTTGCTATCACACAGACAATAGGTTGGTCATCTTCCAGGACATTATTCATTCGTTGATGTGAAGTCAATCTAGCCGCTATTGGATTTCCTGTCATTATCATGTTGCTCATACCGCTTCGTGTGTTTCTCATCCCACGGCTTCCGTTCACCCAGGAGGAGTTGGCCATCCTTGATCAACCTACAGCATCGCCATTCGTGAGTTTCCTTTGCATGTGCTTTTTCCTTTCTCAAAAATCCTGTTCATCTTTGTATCTTGATGCTTATGGAAACTTGGCTCATATCGCGTCCAGACAATGGAATCGGTTGGAGGATCCATGTAGAGTCTCACTACACGACTTGACGTCATGCAAAGGCCGAATTAGCGACATATCAAGGGTTTTGATTTTACCTTTATCTTAGCCTTGCGACCCTGCCTGTACCTGAGATGAAATTCTTAATCAGGGTACTGTGTGCATTTCTATCGATGAAGATAAAGACAATCCGTGTGAATGGATTTTCGAGTGATTTATAAAAGGAATACCATCTACTCTCAAGTTCCATTCCTTCCCCATGGTACATTTCGACGATCAAGTCTTGGGTGTCATTCTCCTCATCCGGCACGGCGATCGCCAAGGTCGAGTCTCTTGACACATCTTGACTCGTTGTTCTTTCTCAGAAAATCACTCATAAACTCTAGGTTTCTACCAAAGCCCAACCACATACACGCCGTCGAACACGATCCTTACACCCCTTGGCAATGTATCTTATATCTTCTTCAGAATCATTAAAATAGACGTTAAGCTCAAAGTTCTGGGTAGCAACAGGAATACCAACTCGGGCAACAACTTCGGCAACTGTATCTCAACTCTTCCTCACCTTCGTACATCAATGGAATGAATGGCACTTTTGTTAACAATACCCAGTTCCGTGTTCGTGCAGATGCTGGGGGTGAAGGTGGAGTCATCGTGAACTCGGCGCAATCTCTTATACAAGGTTTAATTCCTGCGAACCCAAACTTCACGACGACACTTGCGAACGGGTCCAAGATTGGAACACCTCTGGATGGCTATCAAGTATGATATCCTAACTGGTATATATTGTTGTTGAATGTTTGACTTTTTTGGTGCAAAAGTACCTTCCTAGTGAGTCTCTAGCGATCTTATCACAAGAATGAAAGGTCTATATACGACACGTCTAATAGTCGAATCTGTGGAACCCACAAATGACGTTTCACTCGAGGGTTGGACATCATGCAATGTACGTATAACGTATTGGTTTGTTTTTATACAAAGTCTTCCCGTAACACGTATTATATAGACATTTGACAAGTCGACGTCTGCCTTTTACAATTCCACCGAATTCCAAGAGAAGGCTTCTGAATACAAAGGCTTCCTCAACTCTCTTCCCCAGTATCTCGACGAACGCCCAGTAGACCTCCAAAATATGGTTCGTTTAAAATTTATTCACTCGATAGTACACTAGTCCATGAAGCACATGATCTGATCGCCCTGTAGTGGAACGTAAGAGGTCTGACGACTAGCAGGAGGCCTCGGCTGACACTTAATTACTAGATCTATGATTATATGAACGTCCAATCCATCCATAGCTCAGACTTTGCCAAGGACTTGCCTCCGGAGTATCTTAAAATTGCGCGTTACTTGGCTGATTGGCACGAGTACAATGTCTTCAGCGACCCTCTATTGAGTGGTATCGGCAACAGTACGTGTATTAAGCTCTCATCTCTGCATTGTTTTCCACGTTATTAGTTGCTGGGCAGACGATCATTCCGTCAATCATCGATGGCTTCAACAGTATTCTCAGTCCCACAGACCCAGTCAAGTTTGTTTATCTTGCCGTTTCTTATAAACCGTTCCTTTCTCTTTTCAACATGACCAAGGCTGCAGAAGCTTCTCCCCAATTGGCCGCAATCGGTACGTTCATTTTACCCTTCTTTTGATAGGAGTATGTCAACAAGTATTGCTGTCAACTGTATAGTGAATTATGCTGCAGTGCTCGCGCTTGAAGTTCGCAAGCCTGAATCAGGAGAACCTGTCCTACGTTTTCAGTTCTCTAATGGTACTGGAACCGGTGAATTCAAGAAATACCCCATTTTGGGCTCTACTAGTACATCAGATGTCCTCCTTAGCGATTTCATCAGCTTCCTCCAGGTTGGTTGGACTGCCAATCGTTTGTTTTCTTTTATTGATGCCTTTATTTAGCCTGTTGGGATTGAATCAATCAATGAATGGTGTTCTGTGTGCGCCAACACTCAGGACAGGGGATGCGGTGCTCTTAACCTTGCAGTCGCAGAAAGCCGTCCCTCGATCAGCCCTGTCGGCGCAGGCTTTCTCGGTGCGGGTTTATCGTTGGCTGTGATGATGGCCATGTTTGGTCTGTTGTTTTTCTTGGGTTGTTTGACCATCGGCGGAAAATTCAAAAATAAGCGCTCGACCAAAACCTCTATTGTGAGTATGCCATCGAACCAGATAAACCAAACCTGATGGAGACATTGAAGGCGAGTTCAGAAGACAGGGTATGATGAAACTCAAGATATTTCAAGTTGCTGGCTCGGACCCTTCGTAATCCTCATGTTTTGATACATTTGGTGCTTGAAACATGAAAATTGTACTTGAAATGCATGTTTTTCATATCGCATGCTCCATTGAATGTTTTACATGATGCAATCGAAAAGCCATGTCGAAATGATGTGACAATGCTGTCCTTAGTCGCCATATCCCATCGCATCATCATAATCAGAATGCTCATGAAACTCATCTGTAAAATGAACTTGAGTACCGGTGTTTATGAGTGAATACATTCAAGCTTACCGCTCCCAGACGATGTGTCATCATCGTCTTCAGGGTAGTCGTTCTTGTAATACTCTTCAGCTACATGAAAGAAACTTAATCGACACTGTCCCGAAGAATGGGGAAACACAAACCGTTAGAATCCTCATCTGCTTCGTCCTCCTCTTCAGATTCAGAGGCAGATTCATAGGAATTAGCGATTGAAAGAGGAAGACCCGATCTGAACAAAAATCAGTGGATTTCAATGAAATACGATGAGATGCCATGTACAGAGTTGCAATGTTAGCGGCTTCATTCCACTCACTGAGGGTGGCTGGTCTGTGGTAAAACACATCCCACACGTAATCATCATTGGTCTGCGTCGTTACATCTTTGCTAAGAGAAGCAGTGTTCGCGATACGAGGCGGATCTGGTATCACATCGTGCACTATAACATGTAAGTACAAAAAGTCGGGAAATCACGACAGCCATACATTTCAGATAATCATTGAGCATCGGAAGAAAATTCTCCATCTCAGGATCCATAGGAGCTGATGGTGGTTTATCTGTCGTAAGGACAGCATCAAACATTTTGAAGTCCGGTTGCGAATTTTTTGGAGGGATGTCTTTCGCAGACAAGATCTTTGGCCTTCCGCAGTAGAGTGTCAGGTCAGCTCCAGAGATGCTTCAATATGAGTACACACGGGGCGACAGGAAACGAAACTCTGGAGTTCTCGGAGTTTTGATCGTCGTGGTCATCAGGACTCAGAACAGTATAATGTCGTGCTTCATCCTTATGTTTCGCGTTGAGCGATACAGACTGAGATTCGGTAGATGGTTGGGAGTCAGGTAGGACGACCGCTTGTCTGGTGAGTCGAGATATTTGGTCCTAATTATAGCGAAATTCAGCGACAAGAAGCAGTGTCAACCGTAGTGGTTGTGCACCTGAATTTGCTTCGCTTGTTCCTCGTTCTCCCAGGCATCCTTCTCAACTGTCTGAACAAACTTGAACACACCCATCCGCGATTTCTTTCTCCGTACTCGAGATTCTATGACTAACGTGGCCAGATTGGGGCATATTCAGAGAGGTCAACGAGATATCTACCGAGCGCGTCGAGTGGCTCCTCGTTTCGTTTTCTCTTGATACGAACGATGGTTAATGGATGAGGCGCTGCATCTTCTATGTCGACCTCCATGTCGACCTCCAATCCACGCCTCGCAGGTCGCTGTTCCAGATCAAGACGCGGATCGGACTTATGTCAGAGACTCCTTTGATATGTTGATTCACTTCATGGATATCAACATTCAATGTCAATATCTCGCTCAAGACAAAACTGTTGCTATCAATTCTAACGTTTGCACTCAGAGCTTTGATGTTTTATGTCTTCTCTCTGTGCACGAGCATAGCATCAATCGCATCATCACCGTTACTAGGAGTATGATACGCACCAGAAAGCATTCGTTGTCCTCCCGAGATCAATCTTTGAGATTCCAAACGCGGATTCATATTCAACGACCTCTTTGCTGATCACCGCCATTTGGCTGTATGCTCAGCAATGTTGACCCAACCTACGTTTTATAATGCGTTTGATACGAAGCCTCTTGATCTAACGCCCACTTCGCCATCCTCCCCCCCGGACTCAGTCCTTTCTACTTGACGAATGTCCCTGTGCCTAGAACTCATCGTTTCCATTTGCCTTATTCTGGTTCTTATTCGAATTTCACAGCGCCGTAACCATTTCCCGTTCTACCTGAGAATGCGCCTTCCGCATGAAGTTGGTCATAATTGGTGATAAAAGCGCGTTAGAATACCTCTTCTGCGGTCATCCTCCCTTGTATGCGTCTCCTACGTTCGCTGTTCCTAATGAATTGAGTCATTACCAGCAAACCGCGCAATATGAGGCGTCGCCAACAAACGCAAGCCTTTGGGGTGGTCAAAACACTTGGCGAAAACTACAATGGTCATTGTGAACTGATTCGAGATCAGGACCTGATTGACCTTCCAGTCATTATCGCGCAGAACTGCCCTGACGTACCATCGACATCGAGATGACTTCAAGTGTAGATACAGACATTTGTAATGAACTAAACTTTGGGTGCCTGTTGAACTGTGTGTATCTAGGGCTCCTCCCCAACAGGACCTATATTTCCTGGACTGCCAGCTGTTCTCCAAGCACCAAGTATAAGGCTAACGACGTCGTCAATACCTTTTCTCTCCTTGATACTGGTAAACACTGTAGGCCCATCTCCGCGCATCAACTTAGAATCCCGTGCCATGACCTCAAGCGAGGCCCCCACGTATGGGGCAAGGTCTATCTGTTTACGGCGTAAAGCTTTATCATATGTTCAGAAATGAGTACTTACCTTGTTAACTACCAAAAGGTCTGACTGAGAGATACCTGGACCGCCCTTTCGAGGAATCTTATCACCTCCCTATGGGAAATAAATGACTGATCCTGTCTTTATGGAGAAGCAGCTAACCGAGACATCGATGACATAAATTATATAGTCTGCGAGTTCTCTTGAATAGTTGGCAGCAAGATTATCACCGCCGCTCTCGATGAAAAGGATCTGGCAGCCGTATTTGGCCTGCAGCGTCTCCAGAGCGCCCATGTTAGCACTGATATCCTCCCGAATGGCGGCGTGAGGACACCCTCCGGTCTCGATTGCAAGGATCCGCGATGCAGGCAATGCGCGATTTTTGATCAAGAATTCCTGATCCTCGCGAGTGAAAATATCATTTGTGACAGTTGCTGTAGAACAAAATCGATTACTTTACCCTCGATGAGATATGAGAAGCACGAAACACACCGATGTTCATCTCCCTTCTCAGTGCCTGGCATAAGGCCAACGTCAAAGCTGTCTTGCCTGATCCGACGGGCCTAGAAACAACAGTATATGAGGGCGCGTTTGACGCGTTTTAACGATGGTCATGGTCCAAACCCTCCGATCCCAACTGTGAAACCTCTCTCTTCAAAGTTTCGTAAAGAGTAATCAGGTAGATCACGTTCTGAGAATTTGCCTGCACAAAATGTCATTTAGAGTGGTAGTGGAAGCATCTACAGGAACACAATGGGTACCAGGGTGATCTAGAACTTCATGGGTATGACCGTGATCTCCGCCGTGAGAGTGGGTATGCGAGCCATCGTGGGTATGGGAGTAGTGAGGCTCACTGGAGGTTAGGGAACTGTCGAGGTTGATGAAAGCTACAGCCATAGTGGAAGGCGAGGAGAAGGAAAGGAAGATTGAAGATAACGCCCCTATGTGTGAAGGCGCCGAAGAGCGTCATCTCCATTGTCACATTGCCACGTGGCCGATAACGCCGTGACGTCGTGGTCGCGACTCGCCCTGCAACCTCAGAGCTCCTTTCCGATAGATTATGCTTATTATTGTATTTCATGATAAGAGAAACGCGGGACGCTTTTCCCGAGTCATGGTGAGCCTTGTGGATAAAGAACGTCATGGTCATTAAGATTGCAAAGCACGTGAGTAATAATATGTTTTATGCTTATCTATTACTTTTGCAGCGAGCGTACTGAGTTTCGAGAACTTTGAGCCATATGAGAAACAAATCAAATGCGTTGGTGACATATGAAAGCTCAAGTGATGAATGCTCTGAAAGCCCCGAAAGAAAAAAACGGTATGTCCTCAATGTTCTTCTACGATTTTGAAAAGTGTTAAAGCTATCATGATGTAGGAAATTACCTTCACTCTCCTCGACTTTCTTGACTCCAGTACCCATAGATTGTCCAGAATTGCACCAAGGCCGAAGGCGTACGCAACCTCATGTGGAGGGTCAATGGGCAGCTCATGTCTACGTTTCCCTGATTCTCCCGAAGCACTCGCCTTTGAATATGGTTATAAATGACGTATTAACCTATGCAAAGAAGATGGCTCCTACTCTACAAGATTTTTGGAATGGAGATTTGTCAATCAAACGTGAATTGCACGTCTCCCTGTCTCGACCAATTTACTTGCGAACGCACCAGAGGGAGGACTTGAAAAAGGCGGTGAAAGACATATCAACAAGGTTCTCTCCGTGAGTTCTCGTGTAACATCCAAGCAGTGCTAAAAATCAATCTGTGGAGTTGAATTCTAGTTTTCAAGTATCCTTTGTGACATTCTCAGAATTGGAGAACGATGAACATACAAGAACGTTTCTCACCATGGAAACTGGTGCAGGCCATCATAATGTATTTTTTATCTATCATCTTTCGGCGTCGCATACTCAGAAAAGCTTACAGCTACGAGCCATGTGTGATGCTCTGACGCCTGCCCTAAAATGTATCCGACAGAAAGAGTTTTACACAGACCCTCGTTTTCACTCGTCTATCGCGTGGGCTCTCCTTGAGGTAAACTCCGCAAGGAGTTTTTCCAACGCCAGTCCGAGAAGTGCCTTGAATGACCCGCAATGTACCAAGAATAGTTCCGAATCGGGACTTAACCTATTATTTCCTACTATTCCCCATCTTCCCAAGGACTTGGTACCGGAACTAAACGAACGATTCAGCGAAAATTTATCTGCGGCCAAGACGGGAGTCTACGAAGTTGAATCCATCACTGTCAAGATTGGTAAAGAACATTACACCTGGCGCCTATTAGGAAGTTGAACCCATGGAGAAATTTGGAAGGTAGATATATACGATCCTTACGTGAATTGACCAGGTCATTGTTGCAATTTGACGGTGGCGTTCGCTACAGTCGATTTGGTTTCTTTGTCTTCATCATGGTCTTAAAGTGGGTCAATCAAAGTCGTCGTCTCGTTATGGTTGTCTACTTGCTCCAATATACTTCATCAAACTCAACCAGCTCGGGCTCGTGCGATGGCTCGAGCCCAAAGCTATGCCCGTCTCAAAGGCTTGGATAGGTGATAACGAGCCAGTTTATTTTCAATCATACACTGACCTCGAAGTCGTCACTCAAATGTTCAAGACTACATACGACCGTTCTGGCCAAATGCCAGCCAATCTATCATCTTTTTTACCTTCTCTCATTTGTCCGGCGACTTGGTTCCGCATCACCCGTTGCTTTGTTTCTAATTGAAATGCGCGAGTCCTGTTTGAACTATGTGTCCACCTAAGGAGATGACAGGCTGACATTGTACTCGGACAAGGACGAACGCATGTACAAAACTCAGTTCAAGAAGAGAAGAAGAGCACATATAGATCGAAATGCGCACTCAATCAACCGAATTGATATTCTTGTCATGGACGAAATTGGTGACATTTTCCTTTCCTGTCCATTAACACATAAAGAGAAGTGAAAGAACGCTGATATCAGAAGAAACTGAGTGAGGAATATGATGGAATAAGTATCTCTTCGACCAGCCGTTATCTTCCTATTTTAAGCGTGTTCTCAGGTTTCCCGAGCCACTGCCCTGGGAGATTTATAAAAGTCCGTATTCACCGTGTGTCAATCTTTTCCCTTTACATGGTTGATATTTTGGCCGGAGCCAGCAATCTGTCCTAAAGGATACAGCCATTAAAAGCACTCGTCTTCGCGACAAACGTTGAATACCGATTAAAAAATACCTTGCCATTAACAGCATCGCATTGCTGAAGTAAAGGCTTTTCGACGATAACTATCTATTTGGGTTGATTTTCCCAACTCTGACTTTGATTTTGTGTTACGCTGAGATGACAAGTCTGAACTGACCTTTAAGTCTTTTATAGAGTCCAATTGTGATGCAAGATGGATTGAGTCGACTCGAGCCGATGTGAATGTCGTCAGTATTTACTGGTTCATGTTGTGTTGCTTAATGGATGTGCTCAGGAAGGACGATCGATAATACTCATACCGTAGTATCTGCAGACATGCCTTCGCCAGATACGAAGAACACATGGATATGAATTATGTCTCTTGAATCCCTCTTTGCGATCGACGCTTGCTCGTTCTAATGTATGTTTAAACACGAGACAAACTGGGTGATCTATTGCTCCTTAGCCTTTGCATTACTTGCCATTGAAAATAAGGCGCTGCCTAGGAACACCATCCCTGCACCAACGCCGAGCTGCGGGTTCCAGCCATTATTGAACCACCACACGCTGATGCACAAGCTTAATGCTTTCCTCGCCGTGAGTACAAGGTTGGTTGACACTGAAGATACTTGCTGAAGCATAAATGTCAATGACGTCCTCGTCAAAGTACAAAAGCGGCACACACAGATGAAAGTCTATTGACACCCGATACACAAATCAATTGTGAGACGAGGTTTAACCCCAGAATCAGCAATGACCGGGGAGCAGAGGAAGGATCCCGCAAGAGGCCGGTATAACCTTGCTTGATGTCAGGGACCAGGAATGAGAACATGGGGAGGGAAAGGAAATGCTACATGTACAGTTTGAGCACTTGAAATCATTGATTGCATTGCATTGTTGGCTCACCGTATAAAAAACGCCTTCTTTCCAGCACGGCCCGTATTTCTTATACGTCTTCTCTTGCAAAATACCGAGGAATGCTGTCAAAAACAGAGACGCAACGAGCATGGTGACTCCAATGAAATAGTTGTGTATGTCCTCTAAGGTTTGGACTGCTGTTTCGGTCGACGAAGTAGTGGTTGCCTTCGGCTTGGAAAGGGTAGCAAGAACAACACCCGCAGTCACGGTGGTGACAGATATCTCATTGTCAAAATTGGAAACTGTACAACGAAGAAGTATGCAACAACTCACAACTTGCATGATTGAGTACCGCTTCTTTAGAAATACAATGCCGAAAAGCATCGACACCGCAAGACCTATTAGGACATGAGTCACCATTGATCAGCCGACGGAAGGTAGAGCAGACCCGCAGAACGAAAGACGATCAATAAAGATAGTGGAACTGAATAAGCGAATGCCCAATTGTTGAATAATGTTCCTGTTACAAGTACAATGACCTGAAAGGCCCAGTGATGCAAAGGAACATGTCGTGGCTTAAGTTGAGGTATCCATTTACCCTTCTGAAATTCAAGGAACGTCGGGAATGACTGGACAGTGATGAACAGCATCTGGGAGAATGTTAGGGCGGAGCCTATGTGCCTTTGCATAAAGCGAGCGCATTGAGATTTAGCAATGACACGTCGTACCGATCTTTGGATTCAACATTAACAATTGTTCATATGCCCACACATTCCTATAAGAGCTGAGCATCGTTCGGATGCCACTGGACGGAGATACTTACGCGCAGCAACCGCCTAACACCAGGGAGAATGCCTGTCTTGAATTTAAGCCAAGACGACCTCACTGGATTGTTGGAAAGCAAAACCCACGAAATGGTAGTCTAAGATAATGGGGACCGCCTGAGTCATGGAAAAGCCGGTGTCTGCGCTAGGATTGTGACCATTGGACTCAGTGGACGCCTTATTAAATCTGGTGTGGTCGTCAATGGAGCCCTTCTGTCCGAAGGCGTTCTTGCGCCTGACGACCATGTTATAGTACAGGAAACAGGGACGATAGCCAGGGAAGGTAGGCTCTACGCAACAACCATCGCACTGTGCAGTGAACGTGAGGACGGTAATCGCCGGCCCGTCATCGATCATCATTAATGAGTGCGTATCCATCGTTTGTCACGATCAAACGATTTCACAGTAAGGCGGCCTACGACCGCACAGCCCGCTACTTGTCACATTGGTTGTTTGTTCTTTTTCTATATCCAC
>JABAJZ010007025.1:0-15396 GCA_018857265.1 Termitomyces sp. T32_za158 | reverse complement strand
GTTTTTATCCTGACCTCCACGCCAAACTGTACTACAGCATGACTCCCCACAGTTCCCAGCTGGAGCATCAATGGCTCTGTTAACTCATGAATGTGTATAGCATTCACATGCGCAAACTGGGGTGTAATGCCCATAGTGGTACTCCCAGAGTCCCACAATGTCCAGGCCAGATGCCCATTAACCTCTACGTAGGTCACCAAGCACTCCTTCTCCTGAGGAGTATACTGAGGTCTTTGCAGCTTGTCAGCTGCCTTCTGCAGTGTTTACGGACACGTCGATCACCCTGATGCTCAGTCAGAGCAAACATATGTTCTTTCTTGTCATCACAAGTATAGTAATCATTGTTGTATACGTCCACTGCAACGTACTCATCTCCATTGATCTGGACGCTCTCAGCATCATCCACAGCAGACTGCTCCTCAACTTCTTGAGGAGCTTCCCCATCCTTGACAGGTTCTTCCTGGTCTGCCTCAGCATCACTTTCAGCATCGCTTCCCACTGCTGCCATATGAGCAGCTTGTACCTGCACTCTTGGCACCTTACAATCCTTCGAATAGTGGCCCATACAGCCACAGTTGTAGCACCGCGCTGCCTCGCTACTAGGTCTGTAGCCCGCATCACTGCTGCCAAAGGCGGCCTTGGGCAGGACCACTCTTGGTGGTACATCCCTTGTTGCCTTTGGTCCAGGCTGGCCTGCTCTGGGCCCATAATGGGCATCCCTTGCCACCGGTGCATTGCCCAGTGGTCCAGGTCCAGGCTTGTGGCCTGCAGGTAGCATCCGTCGCACTACAAACCGTGGATCACAGTTTTGCTCCATTTTGGAGCACTTTGCCAAAAAGGTTCCAACCTTTATAGGTTGGCGTTGTCCTTGGGTACTGTCAGGTCCTGCTGACTATGGGGGCTTCTTCCAAAGCAGGACCTTATGATGGCGGACTAGATGTAGCTAGATACATGCAACCTGGTGCAAGGGGACAAAGTCCGGGGTGAGGTTGGGGAAGTGGTCCGGGATGCTCCAGGATGGTTCCAAGGTGGTCTGGGGTGTAGAAGGTGGTCTGAGGTGTGGAAAGAGTAGTCTGGGACAAGATAGATGAGACCTGGGGTATGACAGGGTGTGTTTTGGGGGAAAGTGACAAAGTAACAATGGGTGGACTTCGGGGACAATTGCTGGAACTAGAGGGAACAATGGAAAAACTGGATCCTAGGTGGTCCAGGATAGGAACCAGGGAAATGAGACAAAACCAGGGTGAAGGCAAGTGCCAGGCAAAACGGAAAAGGCAACAAAGTCAATGTCAAAATGGGTAAAATGGGTAGATGTAGATGAGACAAGTTCTGGTCAAGAGTTGATAAGTCAAGACGAGATGAGTCAAAGGTTTACAAGATGAGACAAAGTGAGACAAAGTTCAGATTAAACAGTAGAGTTTGACAAAAACAGATTCAAGGGTGGACTTAACAAATCAGAGGTTCAAATCAGAGGATTCCATGGTTTTGAGGTTCACTGGGTCAAATGCAGACAATAAAGGCAGTTCAATAGTTCTGGGCAATTGCTGACAACTCTGGTACTGGTGTTCAATGGTTGGTAATATCAACACTAATGTACATGTTGGCCAGCTATGGCTTAAGTACTTGACAAGGAAGGACTTGTCACAGGCTGAGCCTGATCAGTCCCCAAGTACTGTATAGACGTACTGTATAGGGCTCTGGGATGTATTGGCAAAGAGTCCCAGGACTGGATGGTGGGTCTTGGGTTGTACAGCTCCAATCAAGGTTGGCGGCGCATTGGGATTGACGTATCAACTGGTCTGATGTTGGATGGTGGCTTGGGTGTTGGGAGTGATTGCTGGAGTGATCACCAGGTGATGCGGGTGGTTGCGGTGCCGCAGGATCAGATAGGGTTGATGCAGGTGATTGCGGCAGGGTAGGATCAGACAGGGTTGATGCAGTGATTGCTGGGGGTCAGGGTTGGTGGGGCAGGGGATTCGTGCGCTCAAGAAGGTGGGCTGCTGGCGAGGACAATAGGGGAAGGTGTGGGGGTTGGATGAGGTGTCCTGGGGTTGTGAACCCTAAGTAACCCATACAATCCCAGATACTTTCCCAATACACCCTGGAGTCTCATACAGTATGTCCATACAGTACTCTGGGACTGATCTGGCTCAGCCCAGGACAAGTCTCTCCTCCTCAAGTACTTAAAGTCATAGCTAGCCAACTTGTACGGTTGTCTTGATATTGCAACCATTGAACCCTGAACCTACAGAATCCTTTAATCTGGGTCCTCAAATTCTTAAAGTCTGCCTCCAGAATCTGTCTGGTCAACTCTACTGTTTTAGCTCAAACTTTGTCTTACTCTGTTCCAACTTGTAAACTCTCTATTAATTTCTCTTTGACTTCTCAATTCTTGACCAAAACTTGTCTTGTCCTCATCGTCTAACTCCAACTTCAACCTCATTTTCTCTCTCACCTTTCCTAGTACTTGTCTTGACCCTGGCCTTGCCTTGTTTTGCCCAGAACCTTTCCCTGGACCTACCCTGTATCTTTCTCCAACCACTTTCCTTGTAATTCCTTGGAAACCATCATATTTCCTCACAACATACTTGTCTGCAAACCCTGGAACTCACATGGTTCACCCTGGACCACCTCTATCAACCTCAAAAACTCATGCTATGCCAGGACTACCACACCACACCTTATAGTCTCCTCACCTTGCCCCCAAAACCCCAGAATCACCCCAGACTTCATCCTTTAAACTAGGAGCCCATGTAGTTAGCTACATCTTGTCTGCATCATAAGGCCCCACTTTGGAAGAAGCCCCTGTCATCAGCAAAACTGACACTTGCTTGTCCCGTTCTTCCTATGCCTCTATATATCAGTTTCTTTCATTCATCTTGAATGTCAGCCACTCAGGTATATTTTTCCCTACATTCTTAACCTTCCTTGGCTTATATCACACCCTCCACACAGTTTAGATATGTTTTCCATCATTTTTTTACAGCTTTGGCTAACTCTTCTACTTTACTGTAAAATTGAGTATGGTTTTTCTTGTGTTCTTCACTGCCCTCACATCCTTCATACAGTTTCAATATGTTTTTCACCCTGTTTGCAATATCATTCTTTGCGGCTTCAGCTAACTACTCCACTTTACTGTAATTTGAGTATGTTTTTTCTTGTATTCTTCACTGTTCTTGGCTAACTTCAACCATTCTATGCAGTTCCAATATATTTTCCACCCTTTGTTCACAAATTCTGGTATGTTTCATTTATTTTTCACCATCCTCAGCTAATATTTTGTATTTCAGTCTCAATTCTTGACACATTGGACATTCTTTGTCATGTATCACACTGTAACCAGCCTGGTCACCTGTACTATAGACTTTGCACCCATGGCGCATATTGTACCCTATTTAGAACCTGACACATGCCTTTGACATGCATCTGTAGATTATGTAAGACTAACATCTTGTATTTACAAACGTATCTAGTCTAATCCAATAATTTGGTCTAGTTCAGCTACTGCATGATATACACAAGACTGTTCTATCCTGTAGCTTCTGCTATCAGCTTTAGACTCTGGGCTTTTGTTACCATACTAGGCAACACACATCAAACTTCTCAACTTCTTTTCTGCCACATCGACATCTAGTCTCATGGCTGACTCATCTGAGCACATGGAATTGGTTAGTATGTGCAGGGCTGATGGTTATTTTCCCTGTCAGCAAGAAGCTTCGACTTCCATACCAGCCACTGCCACATTTTTATATGTATAGAAGACTTGTAAATTTTCCTGAAATCTTCCTCTTGCTGACTCACAGACGCCATGAGATCGCTGCACCTTCTCTGTTGAAAATTTTTATGAATGATTATTATATTGTTACCGACTCAGACTAGTATACTAGTATATAAACTGTACCTAGCTACCACTTGAGAACAACAAACTTCACCCACAGTTCATTCTCTTTGCTACACTTCAGAGCTCAACTTAGCACACTTAGGTCGCCAGACTTAAGTTGTGATAAGTAGTATATTTGTGTCTTCCCTTTGCCGACACAGTACTACCAACTGTACTGCCGCCCTCAGGTCGCCATCTTGGGCGACCACCTCATTTTACCACCCGTTCCAACAGCAGGTCGCCATTGTGGGTGACCATTAGCAATCTTATTTTCCAACTTACACTGCCGACCCATCATTGCTAGCGCCTCCCTTGCGCTAGCATCTATTACTTCTGTGAAGTCCACTTCCCCTATTTCCTATAACTTTGCTGCCACCTTCTTTGAGCAACTGGGACTTTGACTGGAACTCCTGCACAAAACACAACCATGCACCCAATGCTTTACAAGAATTGGGTGTCATCAAATTGAAGCCCCCTGCAACGGTCACAAGTCAGAATTCTGCCAGAAACACAAAGTCAGCACCAGCAACAATTACTAGCAGGGTTGGTAACTACCGACACACCACAGCTACCTGGGGCACTCCCCCAACAGTGATCAAGGACAGCAGTACCCTGTCCAGCAGCAACTACACCACCGCCTACAGCGACTACACCGCTGACCACACCCCCACCTGCTGCAAGCTTCCTGACCAGTCAGCAATGGCACACCAGGGACCTTACCTTTACTGACTGCCTTGATTGCAGCCATACCGACTTTGCCAGCACCCTCCAACTATGTCAAACAAGAGGACCTTGACAAGGCCATCTCTACCATGCTCAGCTCAGCAATGACCTGCCTTGAGTTGCTACTCAACAATAACATTAATGCCAATTGGCAATGTAACAACCAGGGCGGTAACAACAACAATCAACCAAACAACAACCTCTGTCACTTCTGTGGAGAATTAGGACACAGTATGTCTCATGGCCGCTGCCCAGCAGTAGAGAACTATTTGCAGCAAGGGAAGATCCACTGAGCGACGGACAGCAAGGTCATATTGCCCTCAGGTGCAGTAATTCCCAACTATCCCAACCTCAAGACTTTCCAGGAACAAGTGGACAAATGGCACCAACACAACCCCAACGACATTGCTACTGCCGCCCTGATAGGAAATGCTAATCCTGACACAGAACAAGCTGTTCAACAACTCATTGAGGAGATCTTACTGGCCATACAACCAACAGTCCAACCAACCACCATTCAGGTGACTCTCATGCAGCAGGAAATGATAAACAACTTGTCATTCAAAAATCAGACCTTTGATGGAGTGGAAATCCAGCAGCCCAAGCAGGCACCAAAAGGATACAAGCCCATGGCCAGTGCTGCTGCCCCCGAGCACTCCAAGCCGGGGCCTTGCCTTGAGTCATGCCCTGGATACACCAGGGTCTACTAAACCTCATTGGGGGCATAAGCCACCCATTCTCATTGATAAGCTAGAGGTCGTAGACTTCCCAGCCAATATTCTGGAGCAGGCAGGGAGGGCTGTCATGACCTGCCTCCGGAACACACTGCACCACCCCAGAACACCCCCAACCCCCATGTTTCCCCACGCCCACCACGTTCCCCCACTGCCCTGCCAGCAACCCTGCCCTCATGAGTGCACAGATCCCCTAGCCCCCTGACCCTGACTCTGGCCATCACCACATCAACCCTGCTTGATCCTACCAAGCCATGATTACCCGCAACTGACCCTATGGTGCCACCACCACCCGCACTACCCGCATCACCTGCCAATCACTCTGGCAATGACTTCTAACACCCAGGCTGACATCCGATGTCAGACTGCTTGATATCTTGATCCTGACACCTGCCAACCTTGGCCAGACCACAGATCACTGAGCCTTGACATACAGTCCTGGATCCACTGCCAATACACCCCAGAATCCAGAATTCTATACAGTACGTCCATACAGTACCCTGGGACTGATCAGGTGCAACTGGGACAAGCCCCGCCTTACCTAGTACTTAAGTTGTAGTTAGCCAGCATGTACACTAGTCTTGATATTACCAACCATTGAACACCATTGCCAGAGTTACCAGCAACTGCCCAGAACTATCTAATTGCTGTTACTGTCCACATTGAACCCAGTGAACCTTGAACCTACAGAATCCTCCGATTTGAAACCTCAATTTGTTAAGTCCATGTAACCAGTCGGGCTACCTGCAGTATAGACATGCACCCTTGTCACGCATCCATAGATTACATAAGGAGAACATCTTGTATTCATAACGTATCTAGTCAAAATCCGATATTTGGTCTGATTTGCCAGAGTGATTGCCAGGTAATGCAGTTGGTTGCAGTGCTGTAGGATCAGTCAGGGTTGATGTGGGTAATTGCGGCATAGTAGGATTAGACAGGGCTAATGTGGTGATTGCTGGGGGTCAGAGTCAGTGGGGCAGGGGATCTGGGTGTTCAGAGGGGTGGGTTGTCTGGCAGGGAAGGCAGGGTAGGACATGGGGGTTGGTAAGGGTGTCCTGGAGTTGTGGGTGTGCTCTGGGGATGGGTTGTGACAGCAAGCAATAGTATTCAAGACTGTTGATGGCAAATTGATGTGCAACAGCAATATCCAATGGTCCACCTGCCAAGCTTGGCAGTGAATAGCAGAGAAAGAGATTTTTACAAGTCCCCAGAGAGTGTTTGGGGATATATATATTGATGGAGTCAGGCTAGAATGTTTCCCAGCCTAAAAATACTGAGATAGGCATGGGATTGTCCAGTATTGTTTGGCTTGTATTGTGGGAAGGTCAGTTGCACAGCTGCAGATGTGACTGTCACAAATCATGTGACAGGTTACCAGTTATCTGTTGTAGTGTTGTAGTTTGATCTGGTGATGTTATTGTCTCAGTATCACATGTATGTTACACACTGTAAGTCATTATATGACAATGAAAATGGGCCAAAACAAGTTTGTGAGTCAGGCTCTGGGAGGCTAACAAAGCAAGAGGAAATCTATAAAGAATTGAACAATCTGTGTGAATTGATGGGATTAGTCATGACCTGACAAATAAGCTGGATTTGAACTTGAGTTTGGTATTTTGGGTGACTGAGTCTCAAATTTTTCTGAGTTTGATTTTCTCAAAACACTAGTCCTCTGAGCCTCCCATTTGTTCAAAGGTAGAGGCTCCTTAGAGAAAGAATGAGGTTAGAACTGAATACAAGGAAGTTGGACTATATTCAAGTGCTTTGAAGCAAGTTTAATGGTATAAAACTGAGGTTATACATTGAGTTGCAGACAAATAAAGGCTTAACCAACCACAGTGAGGTTGAGGCTAGATCTAAGCAATGAGTACAAAAACACATACTTAACCATGCCCGAATGCAGTGAGGTCATGGGGGATGCTCAGTATGGGGGGGCTTGAGAGCAAAGCCCTCAATGAATTATGCATGACCCATGCCAAAGGAACAGGGCACATAGCTTGTTGTACCATCATAATGAGACATTCATTGGTTCTTTCCTCTTGATTTGTCAACACATAGTTTTCAATCTTTAATTTATATCTGATCTATTGGCAAACTTACAACTGGGAAAAGCTCTCAATTCATAAATACTACAAGTGAAAGCAATCAAATTATTCCTGAAACTGGTGGCTTAATTACTATGAGTTGCAACTTGTTCTAAAAATTGGAACTAGAATTGTCAAAGTTGTAATGATAGAGGAAAGGTAGTATCAGAGAATAAGGATGATTTGTTTGGAGAATATAGCAAAGGGGTTGAAACTGGCAGGAAGCTGAATGAAGGAGAGGAAGAGATTTAAGAAACAATTTGAAGAAGGTCAAACATGTTGCTTTCAAAAGAAGTTCTCACCTCAGCTCCTGAAGACCAAGATGTGCTCATTTGAGATGAAGAAGCAGTACATAATCTGGCAGCAACTTATGAGAACTCCTATTCTTCAAGCTACCAGCGTCAATGCAGAGACATGCCAACATTCTCTGCCCAGTGCTTTCATATGCATACTATGGTGACTATATATCTGGAGAGTTTTTCCTTCAATCATGCATTGCTTATATCTACCTTTGCAGCAACAAATTCATCTCTGACAAACTAAAGACTGCATAGGTCCTGTTCTACATAAAGTTAGAATGGGTGGCAATCTATGCAATGAGGGGCTTTCTGATGCCCCAGAGGTGTCGCTGGCTTTGTGAAGTAGGCCAAGTTTAAACTGGAGTTAGAGACAAGTTATTTCCCCAGAATCCAGCCAAGATGGCAGCACTGGCCCTGTGAGACAAGGACCAGTATAGACAAGGTAAGAGGTTCTTGAACAAGTACATCAACTTGTTCTGGGCATTGGTAGAACAAGCCAATTACCCCAACAGCTTTTAGCTCTGCTTCACCTTCCAGGAAGGGCTGCAGGCCACCCTTGATGGATCAAATTAACAACGTGGTGGAGGAACAACCAGCTGACAATTAGATAGCCTCCTGGTACCAGGTGGCCCAGAGTCAGTGGTAGCTTATGAAGCTCAAGCATAGACTCTGCTGAGCTGCGACCCCCACCACGTGCCCTCTGATTCTCATTCCAACCATGTTTGGGGTTTCTGGGTGCTTTTTTCATTTGATCCCCTCCTGGTAACCCTTCCTCCACACTCTGCATTGTCCCTGGGGGCCCTGGACATCAGCACCTCCCACCTATGCTCCACCCTCCCACTTCTATGCCAATGCTGCAGCGCACCTGGCCACTTTGCCAAGAGATGCCTCTTAGGCCTTGAGGTCCATTACCTTGCCCCAAGGAGCAGGAGAAGCTTTTCCTGCAGCTCCTTGCAGCCTGAGACATTGCTGCAGTACTCTTGCCCAACATAATTCTCTTGGATGATCTCCTGAAGAATAAGCTGGAGGATCAGATGTCACAATCCATCTCCAGAGCATACCAGACAACCCCAGGACATCCCTGCTAAACCCCACCTCTTACTCTGCCTTCTCTGGTAATCACCCTGCCCTCCTATGCACCCAAATCCCCTGCTCCACTGACTCTGACCCCTGGCAATCACTGCATCATCTCTGACTGATCTTATGGTGCTGCAACTATCCACATCACTTGGCAATTACCCTGGCAATCACACCCAACACCCATGGCTGACACCCAATGTCAGATCACTTGATACACTGATCCCAACACCTGCCACCCTTGATTAGGCTTGTACAACACAAAGTCCCAACATATAGTCCTGGATACTTTGCCAATACACCCTGGAGTCCTATACAATATGTCTATACAGTACTCTGGGACTGATCTGGCTCAGCCTGGAACAAGTCCCTTCTCCTTAAGTACTTAAGTCATAGCTAGTCAACTTGTACAGTAGTCTCGATATTTGCATAACTTGAATAAACTCCACAATAGCATTGCAATCACTAGTATTAACTCTGACACTTGTCTCATTTCAAAACTTGTTATTTGAACTCTGAATCTTTGTATTCAATCATTGCCAAACCATGAACTCATCTCTGAATTGTCCTCTCTGTGTTTTACTTTGCTCCAGCCTTGCTTCATTTTGCTTCATCACTTCTCTGACTTGACTCCATCTCTGAGCTTGTATTGTCTTCCCCAAACCTTTTCCTGACCCTTTAAACCATTTCCTTGTTTGTCTCCTTGATCCTCAACCCATTCCTCAAAGCCTGCCTTCACTTTCCAGCCTCAATTTGACTCTCCTCACTGTTTGAAACCCGCTACTCTGCAACTACTCTAAAAAGAACCTTGTTACTTTCTGGGACTTATCTACCTTGCTCCAGACTACTTGCCACAACCATGGACCACCTTTGCCTATTCTGGACCACCATCACTAGTTTTGTAAGGCCTTGCTTTGAAAGAAGCCCCTGTTGTCAGCAGGACCTGACACCAACCATCTGCATGACTTTGAAAACATCTTTTCCAAGGCCTTGTTCAAGTACACTAATGGGGACTCACACCCTCCAGGGATGAACCAGCTCAGGCCTTGGCTCTGGCAGTACCCAAGCTCAAGATCAAGTGCACCGCTGAGTTCGAGGTTGATACTGAGCTTGGCGTCAAGCTGCTGGATCTGCTTAGGCATCATGGTTAGCATTGTGTCATCTTCAGTGTTGTTGGGGTCTTCTGCAGGTGGAAAAAGTGGGCCTAGCTGCTGCTACTGCTGCATGGTTGAGGCCAAAGTCAAAGTTAAAGTTGATGCTGAGCATAAACAAGGCCCACTTGCCTGGTTTCTCAGAGCCTAGACCCTCAATCTGAATTGCAGGGCTGGGGTGGAAGACATGGGTGCCAGTGCTGGTGTGTGTGGAGAAAGTTGATGCATGGCAGAAGAGAATGTTCCAGTCTGAGAAGGTGGCAGAGTCAATGGACAGGCCATGCACAGAGGGGAGGAACACACTGTCTTCACCTACATTATCGGCATCAGCATTGGCGTTGTCTTTGGTGCTGGTGGTGCCCCCATTTGGAGCATCAGGTGTGGTTGATGGGTGTGCCTCACAGTCTAGGTAAGTATTTGTCTATGTATAAATTATTTGAATAGCTCAACCTCAGTCTTCTGTATGAATGACTGAGGGTGTTCAATGTTTGTGTGCAATATATATACTCCATTTGTAAAAGAGATGGCCCTGACATTGGCCTTAGCATGTGCCCTTGTACTTCTTTAATCACTTGGAGTAGTCTTGACATGCCTGATCTCAACACTCCTCCTCACCACAAATTTTCTGCTACTCCTCCACATGCAGGATCTTGGAACATTCCAAGTATGGAGCATAGTTTGGGGAATTGTGGGGCATGGAGTGCCTTTGTGAACATATCAGTGACATTATATCTCTTGTGTTGATGTATTTAACAACAATTTTTTTTGCTGCAATGTGCTTGCATAGGAAGTGATATTTGATGTCAACATGTTTGACATGCTAGTGGAGCATGGGGTCTTCTGATAGGTTTATTGCAGAGTTGTTGTCACATAGTAATGATGTTGCCCCCTCCTGTGCATATCCTATGGCTTTCACAAGTGTGCATAACCATATGCACTCCTGTGAAGCGTTGAAGGCCACCATGTATTCTGCTTTGCAAGATGAAGTGGCAACTGTTTTTTGCTTTCAAGTCAACTATGAGATTTCACCAGATCTCAATGACCATGTATATCTGCCCATGCTTCTCCATGTGTCCAGGCAATTTGCCCAGTCAGAGTCAGTGAAGCCAATTAGATGTAGTGGGGCTTCACCAACCAACAAGCATAGTCTTAGCAATTTGTGTGCCTTTCAAAAACCTGAGTGTTCAAATTTCTGCATTCCAATGGAGCTGTGTGTAGCAGTCTAAGTACAGAGAGTTGTTGGATGGCATACTGGATATCAGGGCAGGTTAAAATTGCAAGCCACAGGAGTCTGCCAACTAATAATCAGCAAGAAAGCTTCTCAATCTTCTCTCATTCCTCATGCATCAGTTTTGATTTTTCTGCTCATCAAAGCTGCATACCAGGCTCCATTGGTGTTGATATGAATGTGGCATTGGCTTGTCCAAACTGTTGCACAAGTCAGTCAATTAATATAGTCTGTGATAGGTGTACCTGTCACTAGTTGTGTTTTCAGTCTATGGTGATGCAAAGAATGTATCATGGGGTCCCCAAGTCAGCAATAGTCCATATGCTGCTGAGTTCTTGCTTGAATTGAGTATTTGCTGCTTTTGTGCTCATGATCACCAAGGAGTCATCAACATTCACACCACCAGAGTTTACAGTCTTATTCCATATGCAACCTGCTTGCTTCATGTTGTAAAGGCCCTTCTCCAGTTTGCAGACCCATTTCTTTTTACCCCTTTTCTCAAACCTCTAGGCTGTTCCATGTAAACAGTCTGTTAGAAGTACAAATCTATTATGCACAGTTAATCCTCAGTCACTGTACAATCAACTGTATTTGGTGCATACCTATTATGCACAGTTAATCTAATCTAATTGTAAGTATAGTGTCCATTTGTATAAGTCATGCATACTCACCCTCAGTCACTATACAATTGACTGAGGGTGTTCTATGAAGCTGGATAGTCTATATAGGTTCTTCTTCCATTGTCCAAAACTCAGACCATTGTCAAAGACCAGCCAAAGCCACTCATGGCGCATTGGCCACTTGCCAGATCTCAACACAGTCTCCTCCTCAGATAGAACCCCATTCAGAAATGCAGTCTTTACATCTATCTGGTTAGTGTCCCACCCTAATGAAGCTACCCAGTGTAAGAGGATTCTCCAGGATTCTGTGCATGCTGTAAATGAGGTTGTTTTGGTGTAGTCACTTATTAAAGCCCTGTGCCACATGTTATGCTTTGAATCTTGTAATGCAGCCACTCTCATTGTGTTTGATTGAACACTGGCTTATCCTTTAGCACACATTGGCCTTGTGGGACATCTTTCCATAGGACAAGGGTCCAGACCCCCATTCCTCATAAAGAGTCCAGTTTGTCTTGATATGATTCCTCCTAACAGCTTTTGTCCACAGAATTCTTGCCCTCTTTCCAGGTCCTTGGTGCCTCCACATTGGCTTCAGGGTCCAGGATCACTGGGTTCCCAATTGTGCCAAGTGCTGCTAGTACCTGATCAAGGTCAGGTGCTTGTTCATGAGTGATATCATCATTTAGAACTTGCTTCAAGTTTTCAATTGCCCTCTTTCTTTCCACCTTTGCCTCTCTTATGTGCTCAGCTGCTTCCTTCAACTCCCTCACTGCCCTTTCTGTTCATAACTCTCTGTGTTCATCATTGTTGGCTTTCTCTGTTAGGACAATTGTTTGAGTAAATTTTTGTATTTGGATGAGTTCTTCTGTCTGCCTGTAGCAGTTCATCCTGGGCATTTATTGGAACATTGTCTGTGTCAGGTCCCGCTGACCTTGGGGGCTTCTTCCAAAGCAAGGCCTTATGATGGTGGACTGGATGTAGCTAGATACACTCAACCTGGCGTGAGGGGAAGAAGTCCGGGGTGAGATAACAGAGGTGTTCCAGGTGCTCTGGGATATTAACGGGGAATTAGGGGCATAGACGGGGGTCTGGGACGTAGAACAAGTGCTCCAGGATGAATTAGATGAGTTCTGGGGCATGACGGGCATTTTTAGAGAGAATGACGATAGAACGATAGGTGGATTTAGGGGACGATTGCTAGAACAGGAAGAATACGAGATTAACTGAGCCTCAGGTGGTCCGGGACGTGAACCGGGAAAGTGAGACGGAACTGGGGAAAATGAGGTGAAACAAGGCAAAACTGGGAAACAAGGTGGAATGGTGGAGACGAGGTGAAACTGGGGAAACGAGGTGAAACCAGGGAAACGAGGCGAAACCGGGGAACAAAGTGAAACTGTAGAGACGAGGTGAAACCAGGAAAATGAGTCAAGGTTGGAATGGAGAAATGTAGACAAGACGAGTTTTGGCAAAAGTGGATAAGTCGAGATGAGATGAGTCGAAGTTTTATGAGGCAAGACAAAACGGAAGGAGATTCAAATAAGCAATAGAGTTTGACGAGACAGATTCGAGAGTAGACAAGACAATTTGAGAGTAGATGAGACAATTTGAGAGTAGACGAGACAATTTGAGAGTAGATGAGATGATTTAAGAGACAAGAATGAGACGAGGAAACAGTCATGAAAATATGGACAGATGGTTCAGGAAATCAAGTAGTCATTCAGGCAATTCAGTAAATGCTCTTGATCTGCCACCACCACCTGACCATGAAATTCCCATGGTCAAGTAAGGGGAGGTCGATATCCGCAGTACAGATGTACAGTGCGAGCATAATAAAACAACCCAGAGGGGGGCCAAATGGCCCCCCGCAAGCAGACACGGAGTCTTACATGGCCTTATCACCAGCCAGATCAGTCCTGGGCAGACAAAAGCAGCGTGAAATGGATGTCTTCGACCAACCGGAGGAGCTAGACTCAAAAACTCCGATGCACCCAAGGAGACGCCCAGAAGCAACCACCGACACACAGATGGAAATAGAAATGGAAGCACCCATGGCAGCCGAAGCTGAAGCAATCGTGATCAACCAGCTTGAAAACCTATGCAGAGAACTGCACAAGTTCTCCGATCACCACGCATGGGGAAAGCATGCAACGGACGCAGCATATGCGATCACGAGAAAGTTCATGCCGGAGCTCATTGCAGCAGGTGAGAAACAACGCGACGATGGCAATGCTGATTCCTCGCGCGCACTCCAGGAAATTGCGGAACTACGTTTGACTGTCAAGGATCTCGCCAAAGCAGTAAATGCCTTAGTGGCGCGCCAGGAAGAGTTACCGACACAGAACGGAGAGAACCTGAAAGGACTGACAGAGGTACAAGGGGCGAAGACAGTCACTGCCACGGGGCTGGTCTACAAACCTACCAAAGCCAGCACCACCCATGCCAGAACCCAACCGACCTGCCAGCAGCACACACCCTGCTCTCCCAAAGACCAATACCATCCAGCACGCCTTATCGTCATACCATGAGGGGGAAAGTTTGACACCACTCTCCTAAACCCTCGCAGACTGGTCAACCTAATTAACGACCGTCTAACCTGCTCAACGGATGCAAAGCACCTATGCGTCGCCTCAGCACACTACAACTACAATCAAAACCTGGTTATCATGTTACGCAAGGACCAGAAAGGTGAAGAATTATGCCAACATGCAGAAGAATTCATCGACATCTTCAGGGTGCCGGCCCACACCATCGAGATGATCACGGATGACAGATGATATAAAGTCAGAATAAATGGCGTATGGACAGGGAGAGATGGCGAAAATGACTACAATACCCCCGAAGACTTACTTGCTGCAATGCAGCAAATGCTGGATGTTCAGACATCACGTATCGCGGTGCAAGAACATTGCAAAATGCCGACTATGTGCGGGCACCCACAGTGAGATGGAGCATAGGCAGGAGGAGCTCCAAAGCATGGTAGAGGATGGAGCAGAACAAGAGGGAGAGGAACAACGGAACAGGAAGAACAAAACAAAGTGCGTCAACTGCAGCAGAACTCACCCAGCAACGGAGAGGAACTGCCCTGAGAGGAAACGCTTTCAGATGATGGCAAGAGAGAGAGGAGGGGGGGGAGGCCGACAGAGGGAGGGGGAGCGGGGAGGAGGAGGAAAGCGAGCAGCAAGAAGGGGGAGGAGCGGCAGAAAGGACAGCCTATACTGTCATTTTAATGCATCAAAGAACACTAATTAGTATATGGTCATGATGCATTAATGCCACTGACTAGCAATGGTAGATGATGCATGATATTACTATTGAGGCTATGGAGTCATCATGCATTTGACAGCATGTATAGGTTGTACTCGATGATGCATCAATCGTCTTGATGCATTACTTTACTTGACGTCAGGTGTGATGCATTACACTTTCTGGACATGTTTCACCCGCCACCAGCATTGATGCATCATACTGTTTCCATCCCCACAATTACTGATGATGCATTACTCTTTCTAGACCCATGCCACCACCCACTGGGATGGATGCATCATTCCATCCCCGTGATTACTGATGATGCATTACTCTGTCTAAACCTGTGCCACT
>JABAJZ010007024.1:0-15416 GCA_018857265.1 Termitomyces sp. T32_za158 | reverse complement strand
GAGTGTGAAGAGTTTGCGGAGATCTAAATGTCGCCCGAATTAACCCTGGGCAACCCCACTTCACTTTGCCCGTCTCATTTTCCGTCGGTAACACCCGAAGGTCACATGGTTGCCTTGCCATTCACGAAGGACCAGTCAGAGTCAAAATAACGCAACAATCACGTTCACTTTGCCATGGGACTATGACAGAGAAAGGCGCAATAAAAGCTATTGACAAGACTTCGGTGCATCGAATTACATCTGGTCAAGTGGTTATAGACCTCCAAACTGCGGTGAAGGAGCTAGTCGAGAACAGTCTCGATGCTGGAGCCACAAATATCGGTCAGCAGACGCATCTTTGTGAAAGTTTCTCTTTTGACGCGTTCAAAGAGGTTCGATTCAAACAACACGGGTTGAAGAGTATCGAGGTTATCGACAATGGCTCTGGGATTCCAGAACAATACCATGACAGTGTTGGTGCGTCAATGCGCGTCTTGTATACAAAATGACTTACCTTTTGTGTAGCGCTCAAGCACCACACGTCTAAGCTGTCGAAATTTTCAGATCTTACCACCATGCAGACGTTTGGTTTCCGTGGAGAAGCACTGTCTTCGTTATGTGCCTTGTCAGAAGCCTTAGTCGTGAATACTACCGTTGCACCACCCATGGGAGTTTCTTTAGAGATGGACGCGAGTGGGAAAGTGGCAAAGAGGTCGAAGATTGCGCGGCAGGTCAGTGTCAAGAATACCTCTGTTCTTCACTTACCCAATGAATCATTACACAGCGAGGAACCACCGTTTCCGTGACAAACCTTTTCAAGCCCCTTCCTGTCCGCAGAAAAGAGTTTGAGAGGAACGTAAAACGCGAGTTTGGGAAGGCGCTTGGGTTGTTGAACGCGTATGCAATGATTGAAACAGGGGTTCGGTTTACCGTCAACAACGCTGCAGATAAAGGGTATGTCCTCTGAGATGTAACACCGACTCGGCCTCATTACATGTAAGCCAGAAAACCGTGCAACTTCGGACTACTGGCGCCTCATCTCCTCGGGCTGTTGTCTCCGAGTTATGGGGTCCTAGAGCGCTCGAAAACATTGTTACTCTCGACCTGAGCTTTGAGGTTGACAGAGACAAGACTTCGTTAAAAAGGACTTCTGGGTAATTTTCATTCAAATTGATCTAGCCCCTTTTTTTTCTAAGCGACTCCGCAGCTATGATGTTGATTTGGATCCTATCACGGTGTCTGTCAAGGGCCTCATCTCCAAGTTTTCCGTCGGAGGAGGAAGAAGTGGTACCGATCGCCAGTTTTTCTATGTCAATGGTCGCCCATGTAATTTGAACAAGGTGGAGATATTCGTTCTGTAATTTGGCTTATATATGACGCCTGAAGCAGATTCAAAAAAGTTTTAACGAAGTCTACCGGTCGTTTAACGCTACCCAAGCTCCCTTCATCCTTGCTGACTTTATCATACCTCCTGGTACTTGTTCCTTCCGAGTCTTTGAATTAGCTCTCAACAAATACAATCATTCTTAGACTCATGCGACATTAACGTCAGTCCCGACAAGCGGACTATCTTTCTCTCCAGTGAAAACAACATAATCTTGAAACTCAAGGTGGTTTTATTCCCTAAACGCTCGATTCATCACTAACGCTTCTTTACCATGTAGACATGCCTAGAAGAGACTTTTGCCCCCTCGCGGTCTACATACGATGTTGGTACCCCGCAGAGCCAGCGCTCAATGGTACAAGCTACACTACCTGTCCGACCGTCGACGCAGAAACGGACGCGCCCTGATCCAGAGGAAGTTGATGGCAGAAATGATGATGAAGAGGATGAAGAGGAAGAGCCGGGACCGAACAAGAGACGGTTGATTCGACGGTCTTCATCTCTACTGACAGATGGCACCGGCGACAAGGAAAAGCAGAATCCGACGTCACACCTGCCCGTTGATCTGTCTCCGGCGAGCAGTGAACACCGATTATCATCACACGGTCGTGCATCAATGACCGAGCGATCTCCTCACGTTCCTTCGCCAAATACGTCACGGAGTGCTTCTTCCAAAGCCAAACTTCCAAGCCCACCTCCATCTCCACCTGACCCGTCGCTCATTGCACCCGAGACAGCGGATGTGTATAAGATAGATGAAGACGTCGAGGACAGCGAGAACGACATGTCGAACTTTGGTGCTTCTGGTGACACCCCTATCGTGCTGGACACGTCGGTAGCTGTGTGGAACCGTCTTACACATTCGCAGAGCACCACGCCCGCACATGCAAAGGGTGTGCAGCGGAAGTCAGGAGAATCGGATACTCTTCGTGGCGCATGGCGAAGCGAAGGCAGGGAGAAGAAGAAGTTGCAGGGACAGGCGCGCAAGCGCGAGGACGATCTGCGGAACAGGTTTTCTGGTTATGCTAGGACTGGGAGTCAGATCCAGGTTGTTGAGCGTGAGGATGAGGATTACGAAGACGACGACGACGACAGAGAAGATGTGGAGGAGGAGGAGAAAGGGCAGACTGAAAAGACGCAGTATGGCGTGAACGGTGAAGAGACTAACGGAGAGGATCAGCTGGATCAGTCGGATGATCTTCCGCCTGCGAGGTCCATATCATCACCTGTGCCCGAACCGGTAGACAAGAGCCAGGACAATTTGGCTCGCTCATCGTCTCCTATAGACGTAGACCTGGATCTCGAGGATAGACAATCCTCATTTCATACCATCGACCTTTCGATATCCGATGACGGATTTGACGACTCACATGTCCACTCCATGGTTGACGAGTCATCTTCCATTCTCCATCATGAAGAAGTCGTTTCTCGTCCTGAGGTAGTTCGTTCGTCTGAAATAAATGGCGGAGACATCACCCTCCGTCTCGATATCGCAAAAATATCTGATGCCTGGTGTCACCTCGAGTGCAAATCTCCAACCGGTGCTGAGGCGGACCAGGCTCCGCCGCCCCTCGTCGCGTCCGCTGCGGGCGTCATGAACACGGAGAATGACGAGAGCGCGGCGAAAGCTCTGTCGCGCATCATTGACAAGAAGGATTTCGCGACGATGGAAATTATGGGACAGTTTAATTTGGGGTTTATCGTTGCCCGCAGGCACAAGGCTGTCAGCGAGGAGAATGGACATGGACCCGCGGGTGGTGTGCTGGATGATCTCTTCATTGTGGACCAACATGCAGCGGATGAAAAGTACAATTTTGAGACTCTGCAACAGACCACCTTTATCAATTCGCAAAAGCTCTTCAAGTAAGTCTTTTGTCAATGATGCCACCATAGTGTTATGATTTTCGTAAACTGTCAGGCCACAGAGAATGGAGCTGACAGCGGCGGATGAGCTCGTTGCCCTGGAAAATCTAGACGTGCTTCGTCGGAATGGCTTTGAAGTTGAAGAAGCTGGCGAGGAGGATGGAGTCAGGCCGGGTGATAGACTTCAGTTGGTGGCTCAGCCAGTCAGTAAGAGTACGACGTTTGATATGAAAGGTAAGCTGTTTTCTCGAATAATTGATTTTCACTCCTCACGCTTTATCTAGATATGGAGGAGCTCATACATCTCATGCGAGATCGACCGGCGGGTCAGATGGTTCGATGCTCCAAGGCGCGGGCGATGTTCGCAATGAGAGCTTGTCGGAAGAGCGTGATGGTGGGGATGCCGCTGAGCAGGCATCAGATGTCTATGGTGTGCTCATCGGCGTCGATCTTCTGGTAGGTGTTCTGACTAATTTATGGAATTTCAGGTCGTCGGACATATGGGAACGATGGACCAGCCGTGGAACTGTCCCCATGGCAGACCAACCATGCGTCATCTTCTCGACCTGCAGAACTTAGAAGCTGCTTTGCCGAG
Organism: Termitomyces sp. T32_za158; assembly: GCA_018857265.1. Classification (NCBI taxonomy): domain Eukaryota; kingdom Fungi; phylum Basidiomycota; class Agaricomycetes; order Agaricales; family Lyophyllaceae; genus Termitomyces; species Termitomyces sp. T32_za158. Next base: position 11,595 of record JABAJZ010007024.1, on the reverse strand, counting down.
GCCAGTGAGACGAGTTGATTGGTCGAAGTTTCTCAAAGAGTGGTGAAAAGGCTGTTTGTGGATGTATCGGCGGGCATCTTGGGATTGAAGGTTGATGTTTATGTATGTATGAATATTCGTATATTTTTTGATCAATCTACAATTGCAAGGCGCGGTACCGATGCGTTCGTGGATATTTTGGCAAATATTTGTCCACGCCACCGCCGACTTATGTGATACGTTAAGTGGTTTCACTTTATGGGCACATGGTGTAGCTGGTTATCACGCTCGCTTTGCATTGTCACTTCGATTGCGAGTGGTCTCCGGTTCGATTCCGGATGTGTCCAGTTTTGTTCATCTTTCGCATGTATTTTTTGAGGGATGATGGCCTTGTCTTCATCTTTGCGAATTCCGGTGGGGCTTCTGATGCCCACAAATAATATTGGTTTATTAATTTTTGATATACATGACATCCGAGAAGTTTAACAGTACCAAGCCAAGGTCATTTCGCCATGTAACCTTCATGTATTGAACCAGGCAAGTAATGGCCATGAGCGCTGATGGAGAGACGTTGCGAGCTAAGTCTAAAAATGTATGTATATCATGATATGCACTGCAATTATTAATATATCACACCATTGCAGAAGCTACACAATGGACAGAAAGACTTATCAATTTGGTCCAGAACGAGCCCACAGTCTGTAAGTCAGGTCCATCTTATGCTCCGCGATTTTGTTTGCGTGGGATTTAAGTTATGGAGATGGCATATCAATATGGTTACAGAGAAAAGAGCACAAGGAGCAGTCAAACACGAGAACGCAGCGCTATCCTCTATGCTTTGTAATAACCGCCTTGTTGAGCTAAGGCTTCCTCCTCCAATTCAATTTCTGCTTCTTCCTGCGTAAGCGCGCAGGGAGTACAGAAACAAGAGGACAAGCAATCGGTGCAACCTCCCCCTCTGATACCATAGCGACTGCGGATTCGCTCACGATTTCTGATCTACGAATTAAATTCATTGTATTAACGACCTCAGAAGTCCTCTATTTTCATACTATTTTACTCACCTGCAAGATACATGCGACACCGAGAAAAGCCCCGATAAAGCCATAGAGGATGCAATCGTCGTTGCACGTACCCCCATGGTCGGGGTCTGGTGCGTTATTGCGCTCAAGGTATTTCAGACGTCCTTTGTTGGATCCATATACAATACAGGGTAAGCACCATGCCAGGCAACCTATACATACGTGGTTCAACATAGGCTCAGCCAAAGAAAGGGGGGGGGGGAAAGTTCACATGTTCCACAGCTGACGCAATCGCAAAGACCGTGACTCCATTCTCTGCCCTCGCCCTGAATGTCAGGCTTGTTTTTCGAGTTTCTTGGGTTTACAGCCATGCCCTGTTGCATGACGGGCTGTTGCATGACGGGCTGTTGCATGACGGGCTGTTGCATGACGGGCTGTTGCATGACGGGCTGCTGGGCGTTATGATAGGACATTTTGGACGCCTCTGAGTGGGTGTGTGGAGTCAAAATATGATTCGGTGAGAAGGATCTGTAGGATTGATGACCAAGTAATGTGTTTATATAGGTCATTTGGACATATCAACCCCAGGGAAAGAATCAGTCTCATATGACACTGCGCGCTGTCTTCTAATTCAGGAAGCCTGTATGAGATGTACTGGTTGACAAGGCGTTGAATCCGAGGATGAAGACTCTGAATCGGAGCAGCAAACATGACCACGAACATGACCATGCATCCAGAGGAGCAATACACGAGGCTCGAGCTTTATCCAAAGTCTTCAGTACAGAAACTGAGCATTCACAAGGTCGTCAAGTATCGCAAGTATCAAGGGGCATCATTCGATCTCATGGAAGAATCATCAGATGCATTGTTTAGGAGCGTGTCAAGCAAATACTATCAACTTTTTCCCAGGGCCAAATCCACGTGACGTTGGAAGTGACGCCAATTGATCTGGATAGCAGGCGTGCGCAAAAGTGCACTCAAGGAGAACAATAGTAGTGTTGGCAGCTGCGTGTGGTCCGCCAGTCATTTCCCTTTCTGTCCCTTTTTTTCCTTGTTTCTTCCTCTCTCTAAGTCGCCGGAGTTAGTCGATCATTTGGAAGTCAATCATTCGGAAGCCTATCCTCAGGGCACATGGTGTAGTTGGTTATCACGCTCGCTTTGCATGTGATTGCGAGTGGTCTCCGGTTCGATTCCGGATGTGTCCAATGTTATAGTGAATTGTCTCTATTTTTCTGCGACTTTGTTGTATCCTGGAGGCAAGGCCTATCCACCGGTACCCCCTTTGAGTTGTGGCCCATGTGTCCTTGAATGCGAGTCGCTCAAGCTAGTAGAGCTCATCAATTTTATCCAGAGTTGGCCTGGGCCTCTGTATTGTCTGTATTAGAGCATGGACGGTGACGTTGAAAAGCAGAGCCACAGTACGAGTGTTCAGCTCTCTTTCCTTTTTTGCTCGCACTTTGATGAGATGCACGCTATTCCTTGAATGATAAATAAGAAGGCATGGGTGGTTTCATGAGCTCCCCGTTTTTCATGGACAACTCAAGGCCTATGCCACGAGCTCACAAGAATTGATTCACAGACTTCCAGCACACGTATGGCTCACTCTACGGTCGTATCCTGTTAGCAATCCTCTATCTTTAATTACTTCTAGTTCTTCTAGTTTTGTCTGCAGTTCTATTCCCTCTCTTCTCCTCTCCTCTCCTCGTCCCCTCCCCCCACCTTACTCAAACATCCACTCCTCCCCCTCAGCAACCGCATACCCCAACGCAGGCCACATGAGCGCGGCCCCAAGGTCCTCGCGCGCACCGCCCTCCCGGCGTCCCACGACGCCCTGCGATTGAAATACGGCAGTATCCTGTGTCGTGCGAAGTGAGAAGGGGAAGATGTGAGATTATGAGATGTCAAATCGTGAAAATGTGAGAGAAAGGGAGTGGGAGTAGGAAGATGGGAAGTGGGAATGGGAAACGAGGAAACGTCAAACGGAAATGTGGGGAAATTGGGATATAAGGATATGTGAACCGACAAAACAAGGGAAACAAAAGTAAAAAAACAAGGGAAACAGAGAAGCGTGAAACGAGAAAGTGAGAAAGAGAAAGAAATAAGGCAAAGGAAAGAGGACGCACGAGACCGAGGGATACTTTGATCGCGGGTGGCCCAGGAGTGTATTGCTCCAACGGCTCTGGCACTTGCTCTGGCACTTTTTCGTGCGAGGCTCGATTGATCAACCGGAGAACGTTACGCGCCGCGACCTCGCCCTTCGATATAAAGAAAAACAGTGAGAAATGGATTGAATGGCTGGATCGCGCCCAGGAGGAAAACCCGCTCACCTGGTAATACGCATTATGCCCCGCGGCGATAGCGCCGAACGCATCGACGGCGTCACCAATAACAAAAATGTGTGGGTAGGGCGTCGTGTCTTCCGTAGTCTCTGCCTCTGCCGCAGCCTCCGGCGGCGCACGGCACAGCTGCATAGTGCGCAAGACGCGCGCTAGGCAGGTGGCAGGGTCTACCGTGGTAGGGTCGAGGTCGGCGAGGAAGCGCGTGTTGGGCGTTTGGCCTGTGCACATGAGCTGCAAACGGTGAGCCGTGAGAGGAAGTTTGTCTTTGTTGGGGACTCACGACGAGGTCAGCGGCGATCTCTCGGCCAGGGAGCGTGCGCACTGTCCGCGCGCCAATGCACGCCTTTGATGTGCTTGCGTCGAGGGAGGAGAGGTCGAGGCGCTCATTGAGGATGACGTCGAGGTTTGTGATCGTTTCGAGGACTTTCATGGCTGCGTGTGCGGGGCGCGTGAGCGCAGAAAGCAAGTAAATAAAGCAATGCTCACTTTCATCGTGCATGGCCTCATCAAAGCGGGGCAAGAGGCGCTTGCGAGAATGGAGCAGCGTGACCTTCTTCTCCGGGTAGATCGTCGCAATGTCCGTCGCAAATTCTACGGAGGGTGAGAGGGCGCAAGGGACGATGACAGGAACGTACGAATGCCAAGCGCGCCTCCACCCACGACGACGACACTCTGACTGTCCTTGACGATTTCCTGGTGCTGCTTCATCCACGCGATGCCCTGGGGCTTGGTGCCGTGGTAGAGCGGGAGTTTGCTGGCGGGGTCTGTACGCCAGAGGTCGAGCGGGGCAGGGAGGACTGATCCAAGGGCGTAGATCAGATAATCGTACCGCACAACTGGAGACGACAGGCCGTGCTCTGGGAATGCACGGGAGAGAGTGACCGAGTCTGTGCAGATGGATGTGACGGTGGCGTGGAGACAGCGGTGAGACGGGTTTTCCGAAAGGAAGACCTTGGAGAGCGGGATGACTGGACGGGTCAGCGGTGAGTAATGGCAAATCGGGCGGCCGCGTACAGGCTTTATGTTCGTGCCCGGGCAAGACGGACACGCGCGGGAAGATGTAGACATCTGTACACGGTCAGTGGCGTCTAGAAACTGTGGCGTTCCTCACTGTTCATATGTCTACACGTTGGTCAGTACACGGTAAGGCGCGGGCACCGGGCAACGTACGAATTGCGGTCAACGAGCAGCACCCTCCATCCCTCTGGGAGGCCGCCTGCGAGAATCTGCGCTGCGCGACATCCTGCTCGTGTCAGTACAATGCCCACTGTAATCTATGTCAGAACATACCTCCATAGGCCGCGCCGAGCACTACAACAGTCTTTGTGCAAGAATCCATGAGCGGGAAAAATCGCAATTCGCGGCCTTATCAGATAACAAGATAATTTGATCGCTTGGCATCGCGCTCCTTTTTGATCCATCTGTCCATACCCCGTCTCAGTTGAGGTTCTTACACTGATGAATAAATGTCCTATACTGTAATCAATAGACACTTATTCTGCGCTCAAGATGCTGCCGGGCATGTCAAATCAATTAAACTCCGGATGTGTCTCAAGGATGTACAAGCTGAATATGAATTGAAGAAGAGTGGTTGGGCATTGGATCCTCTTGGATCCGATGCAAGAATATCAGGAGAAGATTCTGAGATGCCTGAAGAACTGAAAGTACACAAGCAATACACCAAAGGCCAAGTCCCAGCATTATATCGAGGGAGATAGGATCACAAATTCTGGCATGCCAAGGGAACTATTCTGAGCCCTTCACTGCAGTCATAGTTTCCATGTCTAATCCGGCGGAATAGGTGGCAGCGAAGGTAGCTACGGAGGTGGGCACACGTTTTGTTTTTGTAAATGGATTTCCAAATCAATGATCGATGCGATTCGATTGTGATATTACATACTGACAACGCGCCAGCTTTGGACCCCCCTACTATGTTGGATCAGACAACATATCGATACTGCACATCGATTGCAGATAAGAATACCAAAACCATCAAGACTATCCGCATGACGTATGCAGAAAAGGTCAGGAGGATGGAGAGCTTATCGCTACCAAGTAGAATGAACGGTATGATATGATAGGTATATTAGGTATGCGAGCAATTGGGACCTAGGAAGTCGATTGAACACTCTTGCAAGATGTTTTCCTCAGCCCTTCCGAGTGCAGACGACTCTCGTTCTTACGTTGAGATCAATTCAGACGAACTTGAAGGGTTTCGTAAGTGAGTGTTTGAAACGACCTGCGTTGGCACTCCAGTCGATTTCCCCATCGCGAAGGTAATCAGCTAAGGTGTTTGGCAACCAGTAAGGATCTTTCTCCAACATCGATGTTTTCACTGCCTTCCTTACTTCTGCCTCGTTGCGCTCCTGGGCCGTGACTTTCAAGTCGCCAAATTCTCGTGCGGGGTTAGTATACCGCTCGCGTAACACGTACCGCAGGCCTTGTAAAACGATTTCAACCCCAGCATTGGCAAACCGTGCCTGCTCGATTAAATCGCCAGATTTCATATTCGGGCGCCTCGCACTGGCGAGGAAAGGCTGAACGGTCTCAGGTCTGGCATCAAAGTTATCACGCAGCAGACGAGTCAGGGTCCCAGACGGAAGTGCATGCACTGTGTATCGTAAGGCCATCCAGAGTGTGAGGTGATAGAAAGATTCGTCGTCATCGATTCGATTTTGGACCAGAGGCTTTCCTTGATCCGGCTCCAATAAACGGATCGCCAGGAACTGCCAAGCGCCCTGAATATCACAAAAGATTAGAGTTCAGTAGTAAATGAAAGTTAGTTGCCTGTTTTTACCATGCGCTCGGGCTGTACTTCCGTAGACTTTTCACCAGCCAGATCCAGATCAAGGGATAGGTCCCAATTGACAAGATAGCCTTGAATTGTCCCGTCCTGCTTTCGCCTGAACATGATATTACCATTGCTGATATCACGGTGAAGCACTCTGGCCTTGGTAGCAGCATCACCGTAAGCTATATTGATTAATACCATACCCAATCAGATGCATGTTGTCAACCAATCACATACCTATTGAAGCCTCTCGTATAATATTAATCGTCTCCCGTGGAATCTCAGATTCATCCAATGTGAAAGGCAAATATTCGAGGACAATCCGATAGTGACGATGCGTTTGCAAAGCAAGCTCAAAAGGTTTTGCTATCTTGCCAAGCCAGAGCTTTGTTTGCGTAAGGTGATTTGAGTCCACGTTGCCAATGTCAGCCCCGTGATAGACTCTCGGAATATTCGCGACGTTGTGCTCATGAAGCTTTGCGTAGATCTCGTGTTCGGGCTTTAGAGTAGGTGAGACGACGCGCCAGCTGTCTTTGAGAAAGACGACCATTTTGTCCTGTAAGCAGTACGCTTTGAAAGACCGGGTTGAGCGCCCAATAGGGGATGCAGAGCCAAGAGGCTGGTCCTTCAGGATGATGTAGTTCTTATCGCCAACAGGAATGGCAAGGAGAGGAGCTTCCTCGTTGCACTCCAGCAAGCGCCGAATTCCTGTCATTTCAGAAAGAGGTAGATTATTGGCGGTCACAGTGCAGTCACGTCCGCGCTCCGCGATTGTTGCGGAAGTGAATCGGTCAAAGAAGTCAAATAGAGACGGGTTGTCGAGTAAAATCTTTCTGGTCGCAACAACACCACTTCTGTCCCAGCGAAAAAGACGCACATAGCTGCGGAAGATGAGAGCGGAGAATGCATGAGTCCGGAATTCCCGTGCTTGATGATAAGTCGCATAGCTAGTGATCTGACCAAGAGTTCTTTTACTGTCATTACTTTCCCTCTGGAAACCGTAAATTTGATCATCAAAGGGATCATCGCTGTCATTATACTTCACTTCAAACATGGCCTCAATGGCGGCATCGTCGTTATTGAGATAGACGACGATATCTGGTTTGATATCTATACCGTTGAAAACTCTCAACACATTGTCATGTTTGTCGCAGAAGTTGACGTTCCCTGACGGGCACAGTTCTTTCAGATACTCAACCTAGAGCGATATTAGCAGCATTATGATTTAACGATGTGAACCGCATACCAAGGCTTTATACATGCCCTGTTCGTTAGTCGCATCTTTCAACACCGGCGCAAGTACTTGATAAGCCGCTCTCCCATCAGGTTTCGTACCTATACCTTGGGCAGGCGGTAAAAATTCGTTGAAAACTTCCACGTCAACAGGTCCGACAACACGACCTGATATTTCAGCATGAAGACCTGCCAATCGAGACTCGAGTTTCTCGGTGATGGCATTCAGTTCGCCAGACACTGCCCTGTGGTTTAGGATTGGCGTAAAACTAGTCTTTGGCCCAGGCCCATCGTCTTGCGATCGTGGAGGATTAACAGGTCTAGAAGGCGTGTTGCCATCGAACGAGGTTTGAGACATCCCACGATATCGAGGCCACATGTAGGTCCAACAGCAAACGACAGACTGGCGCCAGTGGAGTAACAACTCCAAATATTCACTGCACTCAGGTCAATTACCCAATCTCTATTATTGGACCGCGAGGATAATGTGTGCCTCGTTTTAAAGGGCCTTGAACCGAGCCACAGCTTCGAGACTTGATGATGTATTATTATTACATAAGTCAATTCAATTCTTCAGGTGACTGCCACGAGCCATATACATCGATCTATGTTGTTCCAAGGCGTGGTAGACGGACTACCAAAGGATGTAATTGAAGTCGATATGTAACTATTCAATTTAATTATCTTCTTACTTGTCTAGGTAAAGTCGCTATCGTTTTTTTCTGAGTTCTTGGGGAAAGGGACCCCTTTGGCTCAAAACCCCGTCTCGTGTCCTGTGGGTGGTCCGCGTTAGCTGTGATTCCCTTGATGATCAGGAGCACCGCGACGAGCAAAGCGCGGACACCCCCAATCCAGGAGCAGTATTGTTACTCACATTATCTCACCGGCGTCGATGCCACCATTATCCGCGATATCTCTCCATGACCTGTGAGGCAAGTACTTCGCCAGGATTACCGCATGTTTCTTCAGATAGAGGGTAAGACATTGCTGCTCCAACGTCCCGTCACTTTTGCTACCTCCAGCAGTATTCCCCTAAGGAGATATTCCAGTACCGACCCGATGCGTATTCCATGGAACTTCATTGCCCCCAGTCCGAGTTCTGGCTGTTTCATTCACCCGCCTGGTGAAGGCTGTCCTCGTCAATGGTCTTGGTTCCTTGCTGGTCCTGTATGCAAAGATTAATCCTCAGGTGATTGTCAAGAGCCCCTTTTGGGTTGCAGATGCCTTGCTGTTGTGCAAAGTATATGTCTTCCCCATCTGCTGAAACTTTTGTTCTTGGGAGGAAGTCACCTTGTTCTTTGCGCGATATTCGCCCTCCATCACATCTGCTCCTTTTGACGTTGCACGTCACAGAGTCAAATGCTGTAAGGTTTGGTAATACGAGCTCACCCAAAGCCCACTTTTAGGCATGCATTGACTGCTGTGTCCAACGGATCGTCCATCTTTAGCCTTCCACACAGCCTGTTGATCATGTCAATGGTAAATGGATTTTGTTTTGACCTTCTGGCTTCTGGAGGTGCTAGCCTTGTTGCGCCATTGAGAGCCTGCATCTCTGATCCTGACACCTCCCACTTTGCGCATGCAAAAGATGCCATGCTTGGACCCTGTAGGCGTAGTTGGCAAGAGTTGGACCCAAATAAGCCCCTGCACAAGCTGCAATGAACAAGAGAACAAGAGAAGGGTGTGCTGGGCACCTCTCCTCTTCTGAGACCTTGTGAGTTGCAAAAGACATGGAGGATGTAATGTACTATTGCCATAGAGCTTTAGCTCTATGGATTACATTAATAATTACTTTTAATCATTTAATTAGGAAATATTGTATTATGGCTGCCTTATGTAAGGCAGCCAATCTGTCATACATTGTAACAACAACCACAACAACAACCACCCTATCCCACCTCAGCTTGCTTAACCTCTGTAATTGGTGCCTGGTCTATTACTGACTACTTGCCCTCTGTATTAGACTTTGCAGATACTTTCCCCATTCTTCTGGCCCCATTACCATTCATACTTTCATAGAACTTCCATAATTTTCCCACTGCTTTGAGTTTAACTCAAAACCTAAATTTTCATCTTCCATTCCCATCTCTGCCTCATTCTCAGCCCTGCCTCTGCTGACTCTTTACTTATTATCCTGCTTATCCTTGTCATTTTCCCATTAGTTACCAATCATTCCTCTCCCTTCTATGATGGCCAACACACATCTTGACCCCAGTCTTCCCAGCCCCACTCTCCAAATCTCAGACAAGATTCCGTCCACCTCCTGCCCAGCAGATGCTGATGCTTGCCCTGCACTCTCCTCACAGGATTGCAACTCCAATGATGAGGCTCCTCTATCTGAATACTGAGCTGGCCATGGAAATGTTATGTTGACATGGCCAAAAAGAAGTCATGAAGTTTGATGAGTGTTGCCTAGAATGGTAACAAAAGCCCAAAGTCTCAAGCTGATAGGAGAAGATTCAAAAAAATGTAGCAATTGGCTACAGATAGAACAATCTTGCATGTTTTATGCAGTAGCTGAATCAGACTGAATTATCAGATTAGACTAGATACATTGTAAATACAAAATGTTATCCTTATGTGATCTATGAGCACATGTTATGGATGCATGTCTATTACTAAATAAAGCAACTAGATGCATCATAGATGTGTTGGATATGCATAAGGTAACTCAGGCAGTTACAGTGCTACTGTAAGGGCAAGGCTGAACATCTGCAGAACTCCTTCCACAGAGCAAGCAATACGAGAGACAAGCAAGAGTTGAGCAGGCACAGAGGCAGGCAAGAGTCAGGCAAGGGGCAAGCAATGCAAGCAGAGGGTCAGATGTTGCTAGAGAGCTTACGGTTGATTCAATGGATAGGCCAGGAGAATACTGCTATTGTTCAGCCTGGGGATATTCTATCCACAGGCTGCCTATATATACTACATTGGTGGCTGTACAGTTACTAATACTATTTGACTAAGTGGGCCCCAGTATGTAATGGAGTATGACTAACAATAATCAATGCTGAGTAAGGTCTATGCATATGACTCATCAAGGCTGACTACTAGAAGACGGAAGGAGAATGTCACGAACCGTCTCCGGAACACCCCACATAACCCCAGGACCCCTACTCCAACCCCCACGCTCTGTCCCGGTCTCCCCACCCACCGCCCTGCCCTCTCAAACGTACACTTCCCCCGCCCAACAACCCTGACTTCCGGCAATCATCACATCAACCCTGTCTGATCCTATGGTGCTGCGATCACCCGCATCAACCCTATCTGATCCTGTGGCGCCGCAATCACCTGCATCATCCGCATCATCAGGCAATCACTCCAGCAATCAGACCTGGCACCGCGACCCGCCAGCCGCCATCAGACACAATTGATACGAGGGACCCAATGTGCCGCCCGCTCCAGCAGCAGCCCACGGGCTAGGAAATTCTGTACAAACCCAGGACTCTTTGCCGTGCGCCCCAGGGCCTCATTCAGTACGTGTATACAGTACTCTGGGACTAATCAGGCTCAGCCCGGATAAGCCCCGCCCATGCCCAGGTATATAAGTTGTAGACAGCCAACATGTACATCAGTATTGATATTGACAACCTTTGACTGAATGGCCTGAATGACTGCTTGATTTCCTGACTCGTTCTCTCTTTATTTTCACGACTGTCTCCTCGACTCATTCTTGTCTTCCGAATCGTCTCGTCTATTCTCGAATCTGTCTCATCGACTCCCAGTTATCTGAATCTCCCGAATCTCGTCTCATCTACACCTTCCGTTCCAATCTCGACTCATTCAATCTCTTGTTTCTCCGGTTCCCCCCTCAACTCAATAGTTTTGCCTTGTTTCCCGATTTCACTTCAAACAGTATCGTCTTGTTTCTCTGGTTTCCCCCTCAACTCAATAGTTTCGCCTTGTTTCCCGATTTCACTTCAAACAGTATCGTCTTGTTTCTCCGGTTTCCCCCTCGACTCAATAGTTTCGCCTCGTTTCCCGGTTTCACTTCAACTCAACAGTATCGTCTCATTTCCCGGTTTCCCCCTTGATTTAATAGTTTCGCCTCGCTTCCCAGTTCCACTTCGACTCAACGATCTTGTCTCGTTCCCAGTTTCACTTTGTCCCCACAGTTTCATCTCAACCTTTCGTCTCACTCTCCCGGTTTGCGTCCTGGACCACTCCAGCCCCAATTAATCTCGCATCTTTCCCATTCTAGCAACTCGTCCCATAAATCCACCCTTCATTCCAT
>JABAJZ010007023.1:0-15457 GCA_018857265.1 Termitomyces sp. T32_za158 | reverse complement strand
CGCCCCGGGGCCTCATTCAGTACGTGTATACAGTACTCCGGGACTAATCGGGCTCGGCCGGGATAAGCCCCGCCCTCACCCAGATATATAAGTGGTAGATAGCCAACGTGTATGGTAGTATTGATATTGACAACCTTGGACTGTGTTTTGCCTGAATGACTGCTTGATTTCCTGACTCGCTCTCTCTTTATTTTCACGACTGTCTCCTCGACTCATTCTCGTCTTCCAAATCGTCTTGTCTATTCTCAAATCTGTCTTGTCGACTCCCGGTTATCTGAATCTCCCAAATCACGTCTCATCTACACCTTCCGTTCCGATCTCGACTCATTCAATCTCTCTATCTCCGGTTTCCCCTTCAACTCAATAGTTTTGCCTCGTTTCCCGGTTCCACTTCAACTCAACAGTTTTGCCTCGTTTCCCGGTTCCACTTCAACTCAACAGTATCGCCTCGTTTCTCCGGTTTCCCTTTGACTCAACAGTTTTGCCTCGTTTCCCGGTTCCACTTCAACTCAATAGTTTTGTCTCGTTTCTCCGGTTCCCCCTCAACTCAACAGTTTTGCCTCGTTTCCTGGTTCCACTTCAACTCGACAATCCCATCTCGTTTCTCCGGTTTCACTTTGTCTTCACAGTTTTGCCTCGTCCTTTTGTCTCACTCCCCGGTTCGCGTCCCGGACCACTCCGGCCTCAGTTAATCTCGCATTCTTCCCATTCTAGCAATTCGTCCCATAAATCCACCCTTCGTTCTATTGTCACTCTCCCTGATAACGCCCCACGTGCCCCGGAACTCACTTAGTTTGTCCTGGAGCACCCACGCTACGTCCCGGACCACCGTCCACACCCCCAAAAACCCCTAATATCCCGGAGCATTCCCCTTACTGCGTCCAGGACTTTCTCACGTCGCATTAGGTTAAGTGTATCTAGCTATATCCAGTCTGCTACCGTAAGGCCTTGCTTTGGAAGAAGCCCCCGAGGTCAGCGGAACCTGACAGCAGCTGCCTTTCAGTTCTTGGCACGACTATTGATGCCAGGAAATGTTTCTCCATCAGTTGGATCACCTTCAAACATAGCAGGCTCTTTTTCCTCATCCCTGACTTTCTGAACATTAGTTGGTTATCAAGCCTTGACTTCATCAGCATATTTGTCGACAAAGTCGGCTGGCAGAAAATAATCAGATTTATACAAACATTGCGTATTGCCAATCTGTCAGGTACTAATTGTCAAATCCTGCTGACAGAGGCTTCTTCCAAAGCAAGGCCTTATGATGGCGGACTGGATGTAGCTAGATACACTCAACCTGGCATGATGGGACGAAGTCCGGGGCAAGGTAACAAAGATGTTCTGGGTGCTCCAGGATATTAACAGGGAATTAGGGGTGTAGACGGTGGTCCAGGACATAGAACAAGTGCTCTGAGATGAATTAGACGAGTTCTGGGGCATGACAGGCGCTTTTTAGAGAGAGTGACGATAGAATGATAGGTGGATTTAGGGGACGATTGCTAGAACGAGAAGAATACAAGATTAACTGAGCCTAGGGTGGTCCGGGACATGAACCAGGAAAGTGAGACAAAACCAGGGAAGCAAAGTGAAACAAGGCAAAACCGGGAAACAAAGTGGAATGGTGGAGATGATGTGAAACTGGGAAAACTAGGTGAAACCAGGGAAATGGGGCAAAACCAGGAAACAAGGTGAGACGGTGGAGATGAGGTGAAACTGGGAAAACTAGGCGAAACCGAGAAGGATTTAACAAGTCGAGGTTGGAATGGAGAGATGTAGACGAGACAAGTTCAAAAAGAAATTCAAATAAGCAATAGAGTTTGACAAGACGGATTCGAGAGTAGACGAGACAATTCAAGAGTAGACAAGACAATTCAGAAGACAAGAATGAGTCGAGGAGATAGTCGTGAAAGTACAGACAGACAGATCAGGAAATCAAGCAGTCATTCAGGCAATTCAGTCAAAGGTTGGCGGTTGGCAATATCAATACTGAGGTAGGTTCACTGGGTCACTGGATGCAAGGCAGACAATAACAATAAGATATGGAGACAGACGTTCAGATATGGGCAAGAAGTTCAGGTAACGTTTAAGGTAGTGCAATCTCAATACTAGGGTACATGCTGACTAGTTATGACTTATATATTTGATGAGGCAGGACTTGTCCCAGGCTGAGCCTGATCAGTCCTGGAGTACTGTATGGACGTACTGAATAGGGCTCTGGGATGTATTGATGAAGAGTCCCAGGACTGTATGGGAGTCTTGACTTGCGAGGCCTCTATTGAAGCGGGTGGCACATTGGGATCATTGTATCAATGGTGTCTGATGGCAGCTAGCGGGTCTAGGTGCCAGGTGTGATTGCCGGAGTGATTGCCTGATGATGCGGGTGATGCAGGTGATGCATGTGATTGCAGCACCACAGGATCAGGTAGGGTTGATGTGGGTGATTGCAGCACCATAGGATCAGACAGGGTTGATGCGGTGATTGCTGGGGGTCAGAGTCAATGGGGCAGGGGATTTGTGCACTCAAGAAGGCGGAGCAGCTGGCGGAGAAACCAGAGGAAAGTGTGGGGGTTGGATGAGGTGTCCTGGAGTTGTGTGGTGTGCTCTGGAGATGAGTCATGACATCACCCCCCCTCTAGCATTGAGACCCTTGAGGCACCTGTTGATGTGTGGCTGTCCAGCTTCTACATGCAAAGAGAACCTCTGATGGTGTTCTAGAAGCTGTGAGTCCCAGATAAAAGAAGAGACAGATCAGGAACTTCTCTTGTTTTTCAACCTTGATGTCTTCGCCTCCATCCTCCTCTATCAGTTCTGAGCCTTCCCCGTCCCAGCGCATGGCACCTCCATCTTCTCGCTCAACTGGTCACGTGAACCTTGCCCCAGGGCAGGTCCTGGCAGTTCCAGAGGTGTCACATATCAGAGCGTCTCATGCATCTCTGGCGGTCATGATGCAGGCTTTGCAGCAAGCTTGTAGGCCTCCTCTGTTGGCGTGGTGTCAGGCAAACGGGCCCGTGAGTGAACCTATTCATGGTCTGGTATCACTGACTTCCTGTAGTGCTATTACTGTGTGTGTCAAAATGTGGACTGCATATTTGAGAAGCCGCAAGAGGGGTCCTGGCATGATTCAGCGGTGTGCAAGGCCTGTCGAGAGAACCACGAGTCGTGTTCGGTTGCAAGGCTCTGGCGGTTGTGTTGCGTAGCGGTGGAGCAGGGCTGGGAAATAGACTGGGTGTGGAGGAAGATGGGGAAGGGGTCCTGGCTAGAGGTGGTGGAGGTACCCGGAGAGGAACCTATGGCAGTGGGGACCATGGCAACTCCGGTGAGTACTCCTCACTCCAGGCCCGACAAGGGGAAGCATAAGGCGGTGTCAGAGACCAAGGTGCCCAAGCATGTGCATCGGCGGTTGTCCCCACCGCCTCCTACCTTTGAGGATGGCCCGTCGGGGTCGAATATCTTTTTGCTGGGTTTGGGGCGCCTTCTGCCTTTGATTACGGTTTGTCAAAGGGTCCCAGAGATTTTGTGAGTAGAGGTGCACAGGTTGCAGGAGGAGATTGAGGGTCTGCAAGAGGAGGTGCAGGTGGCAAGGCAGGAATGCGACTAGGTGGCCCAGGCCTGGGATATGTTGGTATGTGATTGCAACGTGTCATTTGAGCAGTGGGAGGTGCAAGACTGGGAGATCATGCAACTTCGGGCTCGACTTGTGCAGGAAGCCAGGGGTGACACAGGGCATGGGGCGTCTGTCAAGACTGATGGAGGCTCACCGGCACAGGACCTTTGTCAAGGTGGGGTCATGGCTGAAGCCCTTTATGGACGAGTTGTGGATGCCGCCAACGGTGGGGGGGATGATGCAGGCAGCCTGGGATGCGCTGGAGTCAGAGTTCAGTCCCAGAGGAGGTTAGGGGGAGCCACAGGAGGGGCAAGGAGGGGGTGTCTGAGGAGGAGGATTGAGTAGGACATGGACCTTTGCATGGACTTTGTGAGATTGCTGGGCTGCCTCTTGTAACATTCTGTAACACTAGTCACTGTACATAGCATATGAACACGTCAATATCTATTTCTTTGGATGAGATTGGAATTGGATAAAAGAAAAGAAGACGTAGGGGTCTTGATGGAAGTTGAATCTCTAGTGAAATCCAGAGGCTGGGGGTTATGCCCGTGATGCCGTCTGTAGAGTCTAGTCCCGGGGGTTGCGGGGCTTCTCTGAGTGTCGCTGATGGAACAGCCAGAGTTCATTGAGGGTGTTGTCGAGGTGACTCCGGGGTTCCCAAGTGTCATCTTCAGGGCCATAACCTTTCCATCGAACCAGGTAGTGAGGGCAACCATGCACGAGTCGAGAATCGAGGATGTGGTTGACTTCATAGTGGTATTCATCCTCTACTTTCATGGGGGGTGGGCGTTCTGGCTGTCATTTGGGGAAAGAGTCCAGAGCATGACAATTGAGAAGGCGGATATGGAAGATGAGGTGGAGGCCTTTCATGCCTAGAGGTAGGTCGAGCTTGTAGGTGTGCGTTGAGATCTTCTGGAGGACTTTGAAGGGGCCCAATTGCTCGTGGTTGAGCTTCAGAGAGGGGCGCCGCATTTGTAAGTTGCACCGGTCAAGCCATACTTGGGTACTGGGGGTCCAGTCAGGGGTGTCCTCTCGCTTGGCGTCGGCATGCTTGGCATAGGCCTTGTTGGTAGTGTCAATTTCTTTGCAAAGGAACTGATGGAGGCTCCGTAGGTCCTGAGCAACTTTGTGGGCAATGTGAGAGGAGATGTTCTGGAGGGAGAACATGAGCCAAGGATGATAGCCCTTATTAGCGAAGAAGGGTGAGACTCCAGTAGCAGAATGAGGGGTATTATTATAAGTGAACTCAGCGAGTGGTAACTCTGTGCGCTAGTCGTTCTGTAAATAGTTCACATAGAGGCAGAGGTACTGCTCAAAGGTCTGATTCACTCGTTTGGTCTGGCCATCGGTCTCCAGGTGGTAGGTGATCAAGAGTCAAACTTTGATGTTGAGCACCTTGCAAAGGGAGGTCCAGAATTTTGAGACAAAGAGGAGCCCATGATTGGAGATGATGTCATCCGAGAGTCCATGTTTGGCAAAGACATGTTCGAGAAAGATTTTGGCAAACTCCAGGGCTGAGTCAGTGGTCTGGCAGGGCAGGAAGATCGCCTGTTTTGTAAGTCAACATACCACTACCAAAATAGCATTGAAACCTTCTGACTCCAGGAGTTCAATGATATGATCCATGGAAATGGAGGACCAGGGGTGTTGTCCTACAGGAAGAGGCTTCAGGAGTCCATAGGGCCAGTGGTGGGGAACTTTGGCCTAGAGACAGGCCTCGCAAGATTGTACATATCGAGTGATGTCCTTCTTCATGCCAGGCCAGAAATAAGTCTGGGAGATGAGCTGGAGGGTCTTGTGTATGCCAGGGTGGCCCCAGAGCTTGTGGTTGTGATGCTGTTGGAGGATGTCAAGGCAAATCTTAGCGTGATCAGGGGCGTAGATATGGCTGTCCTGGAGAAGCAGTTGCTAGTTGTCAGAGAGAGTGAAGGACTTGTCAGGGGGATTGTTGGGGTGGTTGTGCTAGAGGTCGTGCTGTTCGAAGTACATGTCCCAGGGCACTCGGCGAATCTGGCTCAGAATTCCTTCCTTATTCATAATCAGCACAGCATTGAGATATTCCAGGGGGATAACCACTCAATGGTTGAAGGCGTTACGCTTGGCCTCGAAGGTTTTCTTGGGGTAAATGTCAGGTCTCCGGGTTAGGGCGTCAGGCTTGGCTCCAAGTTGTCCCAGGCGGTAGTGGATGGTGAAGTCATATTCAGAAAGAATCTCAGACCAACAGGCTTGGCAATGGCTGAGTTGCTTAGTCATGGTGAAGTATTGGAGTTGTTGTGGTCTGAGTAAACTTGGATACGGTGCCAGGCTCCTTCAAGATAGGCGTGCCACTGCTTAAAGGCTTCGACGATTGCGAGGAGTTCCTTGTTGTAGATGTCGTAGTTGAGTTCTGCGTTGATCATGGACCAGGTGTATAAGGCAACGGGGCATAGGGAACTGTTATCGCCGGGGTCCATTTGCGAGAGTATACTGGTGATGGCGTAGTCTGAAGCATCGCACTCGAGCACGATTGGGAGCTCCGGGTCAAAGTGTCAGAGGACTGAGGCAGCAGTGAAGGCCTTTTTGAGGAGTTCAAAGATGCTCTGGCACTTACTGTCCCAGTCCCACAAGGTTTCCTTTTGAGTGAGGCAGGTCAAGGGTTTCGTGATGCCGGAGTAGTTGTCGATGAATCTCCAGTAGAAGTTGGTGAAACCTAAGAATGACTGGACTTCCTTGACGTTCTGGGGATGAGGCCAGTTGAGGATGGCATCTACTTTCGAGGGGTCCATGTGTACTCCATCCAGGGATACTATGACGCCAAGGTATTTGACTTTGGTGGTGTGAAATGAGCATTTCTCAGGTTTGGCGTGAAGGTGATGCTCCCAGAGTTGAGTTAGGATGCGGCGCACATGATCTTGGTGTTCTTTGAGGGAGTTGGAGTAGATGAGGATGTCATTCAAGTAGACTATAACAAACACGTTGTTCATAAACTGTATTAGCTCTACTTGATCAGAAGTTATAATTTTAGGTCTTACATCCATCAGGATATATATCAAAGATTTCCAATATCTTCTCAACTTCATACTTGAGGCCACCTTTTGCTAAGATCAGAGGTAGAAGCAGAGCAAGTTGTTGTTCTAGTATGGGGTTGTCTGGAGCAGGCAAGAGCTTAACTACATTGAACACTGGATGAAGCTGCCACATTCCGGTTGGTAGTTGGAGGTGGTAGGCTAAAGGCTGCTCAATCATGTATAGCCCCAATTGGCAATGGGAGAACTTCTTGGATGGACAGGTGGTGGCAATGTCAGAACTATCCAAGTAGACACAGTCCCCTGGCTTGTACTTAGGAGCCAGTGATGATGCTCAATTCTTCTATAGCATTGGGCATGTGGTAATGTTTTGTGCGGGAGTCCCAGTCAAAGTCCCAGTTGCTCAAAGAAAGCAGCAGCAAAGTGATAGGAATAATGGTGGGAGTGGACTTAACAGAAATAATGGCTGCTAGCGCATACAGGGCACTAGCAATGATGGATCAGTAGGTGAAGTCAGGAAACAAAGTCGCTAATGATTGCCTAAAATGGTGATCTGCTGCCGGTAATACCAGATGGTCGCCTGAGATGGTGACCTGAGGATGGCAGTACAGTCAGTAGTACTGTGAAGTTAAGCTTTGAAGTGTAGTGAGGAGTGTGAACTGGGGTAAAGTTTATTGTTTTCAAGTGGTAGCTAGGTACAGTTTATATACTAGTTCAAGTCGGTAGCGATATAATAATCATTCATAAAATTTTTCAACAGAGAAGACACAGTGATCTTGTGGCACCTGCAAGTCAGCAAAAGGAAAATTTACAAGTCTTCTATACATATAAAAATGTGGCAATAGCTGGTATAGAAGTCAAAGCTTCTTGCTGACAGAGAAAATAACCATTAGCCCTGCATGCACTAATCAATTCCATGTTAATTGTGATGTGCGACAGGCACCTGGGGTGGTTGATGCATATCCGGGTGGACACTAAGTCTTGTGCTGTCACATGGTGTGGCAGGTGATCTGCCACCTTGCAGTTGCATGCTTTTGTGTGTGCATATATGTTGTCTAATTGATGAATAATAGCTGGATACAATGTGGCAGACAGACCAAGGCTCATCAACACCCTGCTCCTCACCCCCCACAGTTGTCCTCAGTATCTTACCCACTTCACTTGTAACATAGGCATTTCAGGCCCCCTCCTGTCCCCTATTAGAGCTCTCTTCCGTCTCCTCCTCTTCCTTTAATGGCATCTGTCCTCTTTACCTACCTCTAGCTACCTTACCCCTCATGGTTGGGTCACTTACAGGCCATTTTGCTCATCCCCAACTCACTGCCCACCCAGCAGGCACTTGCTGACCCTTATACCATAGCTCATCTCAACCCTTTTCCCTCCTCTCAGGTTGTACCAGAGGAATGTGGTCTAAAACAATGCTTGGAAGCACTGGCTTGCTCATTCTCTGCTTAGGCAGGAGGGTATAGCATTCTGCAGCTCTTGTTGGTAGTAACGTGTACTATAGCTGCCAAGTGCCTCTAACACGATAAATGATTTTTAAAAAAAAAGAAAATATTGTCAAGGTACATGCACATCATGCTGTTGGCAATCAGATCCCAGAAAATGTCATTCATCATGGTCTGGAAGGTGGCCAGACTGTTAGTGAGCCCCAAAAACATTACCAGAGGCCCAAACAGTCTGCAGTTGGTCTAGAACACTCTCTTCCACTTGTACTATTCCTATATGTGCACATTGTTGTAGCTTCACCAGACATCCAACTTTGTGAAATAGCACGCATCCCAGAGGTTGTTGATGAGTTCAGAGATGAGTGGAAAAGAGTAGTGGTTCTTAACAGTCATTGCGTTGAGCACACAATAGTCCTGGACCAATCTGAGGAAGTCATCCTTCTTTTTGATGAAGAACACTGGTGAGGCCATTAGAGACTTTGAGGGGCCATTCAGAGTCTTGATGGAACAGGCCAAGTACCCAGCCTACAAAGTGCCTTGTGGTGTTATGGAAGCGAGTAGCGGATGTGGACTTGGGGCTTAGAACTTGGAACTTTAGAGTTGTAATAGCAGCATGGAGCTGCAGACATAGCTTAGATGAAAAGAGTGTGCAATACCTAATTACAGTGTGTATGGTTGTACTTTATAGAAGGATCTGAATGAGTTCAAGGGCTGAGCAAGCTGATTCTGAATTATATTGTGTTTATTCAAAGTCTTCATGTCCCCTGACCCTAACTCTAAGTAACTCTAAGATACTAAAAGAATTATCTTTGTCTTAGCTTGGGCGTTCTGTGAATGAACGATTTGTATGTTATTTGAACATGTTATTACATGAAATACAGATTGTTAATTTTGTTGAGTACTATATGCAGGAACTGGGAAAGACCCAGTGAGGTCTTTCATCCCTCTCGAGCTAAAGAATAAAAGGCCGTTTGTAGATGCCGGATGGCCCGTCAAGAAAGCTGAGCACGAGACAAGTTCTATCAAAGACAAGAGATATGATGTAGTCAGCCATGATTCTCCTCTGAGCGGTGTTTTTTAGGAGTATATGACACATTGTGTGCTGATGAGCATGTGAGCCCCTGACTCAAACCGCCATTGAATTATACAGAAATACATTGCTTACCCATTTCTACTTCTTGAAAGTGAGAGTGAGCCTCAGGAAGAATTCATGCAGTGAGGATACTGCTTGCAAATAAGGTGCAAGAATTTGCTCATGCTTGGATAAATAGCCGTAGAAGGCGTCGCTGGACTAATGGCCGATGGCTTTCATAGCCTCAAAGGGTATACCTTGCAGCAAGTATTCAAGGGTGGCACCAATTCTGATCCCATGCCCTTGCAAGGGCTCCAGGCCCGCAGCTTTGGCAGCTGAAGAAAGCGTCTCTAAGAATTTTTTCTTCGTCAGGGGATGAGCATTCCCCTTCTTGTTCTTGTAAGCAAACAATGTGCCATTAAAGGGGGGCTGGTTGACTTGTGGGTGTCTCTCTAACGCTTCCCTAGAGTCTGATTTGCCGCTTTGTGTGGCCCAGGCTACTGACTTGCCGTGTACAGCAGTTTTGGTCCTCAGAAGGAGGAAGGATGTGGTGGAAAGGCCCTCTCTGTTAACAGAGTGGGAAATGTCTGATGGTTTGACGTGAATGCTTGGATCAAATGATGATAATGTCAAGACTGTGAAATCACCAAGCCAGGCAGCGGTATAGAAGCAGGTTGTAGTGCATGTAAACATGGCAACATGGAGAGGATCTGGAGCTGGGCCATCAAGTCTCAGCTGGTCATGTATGGCTTCAAGAAAAGCTGGCATGCAGGGCTTGCATTTTTTCCTCTTTGAAGAAGGTGGGGCCAGACTATCTGCTGCCTTTATGAGCGCCTGCATTCTTTCTAGGTTAGTAGTCCAAGGTACGTCATGAAGTAAATGCTATGCTTGTAATCCCACAAGAAAATTCTCTATTGCTGATTTAGAATACATGCCCATGATGGCTGCAGTGAAGGCTTCTAAAATTTTGATGGACACAGGAGCCCGTTTATCCTCTTTGATATTCCTGTAGTCACAGAAAACATGAAATATGAGGAGACCCGTCCTATATGTCTCTTTGGTTGAATCAGCCCATGCTGCATTGAGGACCTCAAAAGTGCATTTAAGATCCTCCTCTGTGAGAGAATTAGCATTCTCTTCATGGTTTCTGTTGTGGCTGGCAGAGGAAGGGATCCACAAGCGCAAATGTTCTCATGCTAACACATGGGGCTGGAGTGGGGAAACAAGTGGTTGCAGATCTATTGCATAAGGTTTTGGTTTACCATGATTAGTTGTGTTAGAAGTTTGCGTGCATGCATGGATGTGCAACTTCTTATGTCTTTCACCAGTGTCTTTTGTAGGACCGCCATTCTTTGACCTGGTTTTGTGCTGTGTCCTCATATGAGCCTTGCATTTTGAAGTCTGGTCTCTCTAATGCTGTTTTGTGCAGGATTTGTTGCCATTTGTCACTCCTTGCAAGGGTGACTCTAGGATTGTCAAAGTCTGCAACGAAGTTTGCAATTTGGCTCGAGATCAGAATTGGTCGTAAAAGGAGACTCTCTGGGGGGTATACTCCTCATAAAGGCATGTCAGCTGGGTTAGATTTGCTCAATACATAGTGAGTGTGTATTGAGACTTCATTTCTTGAGCATTGGGAGTGAATCCGTTTGAAGATGTCATTGATGTGTTGATTCCTGCTCCTTCCAATCCACCAGCCTTTGACAACACCTGTGTTGTCTCTGTGGACTTTGTAATGCTCTCCTGGTGTGGCGTTGTTGATGATAGCTGCCACAAGGAACTCAAACTCTATAGCTTTGGCCCAGCCAATGTCTCAACCTTCAACTTGCCAGCCTGGGAGTAGTTTCCACACTCTCCATTTCCTCCCAATGGTAATTGCAATGCCGATTGAGGAGCTGGCATTGAAGTATGCTTTGATGTCAATGATTGGTTGTGGCTCCAAAATTGATCATGCCATTGGTTGAGATAAAATTCCCCTCCACCAGGCAAGGTCTTCCAGGGTGCACTTGGGTGGAGTGCGTGGTTTGAACGGACTGTTGTGATATAACTCCATGAGGGTCTCCAGGTTGGTGAGGTAAACACGTCCAACTGGCGCAACCATGCAGACATGTAGCAATTTTCCATAGAGATTTTGAACTTCTTCAAGGATATGTGTTTGCTTGGTTTCCCACTGTGAAATAGCGTGCAAATACTTTTCCCTTTTGTAAACTGGAACACTGACTTGCTGATTTCCAATGTCCTACTCAAATCCAATGTAAGGCACAACTTCTTGGAAAGGTATGTCTTTGCTGCACTTCCATGGGATTCCAAGCTCAGCGGATATAGCATCAATATCTTGTATAGCATAGGTGAAAGGTAGATCAGCTTCAGATCTGAGGATGACTGTGGCCAAATCTCTAAGTTGAAATTGCATGTCTTCATCGTATTCATCAAAACTACCCTCGGAATTCTTGGCTTCTTGGAACCACAGTCTCCCACCCATGTGTTGCTGGCCTCCTTCCCTTCTGATGTTCTCTGCCCATTGCCTTCTAGACTCATTGTAACTGTGCAAAAATTCTCTGTGGATTCTAAAGAAGATATGGTCATTGACCCATTTAGATAGCGGCCCTATCCTATTAGCTCTGACAATTTGAGCGCCTGCATCACCAACCACTCCATAGCACCTGCAACCAGACGCCAAGCCAAAACAGTCCATTGTATCAATGGTGAAAGCATTGTCACCCGGTAGACAAATGACAAGCCCTGGCCACTGCGATGGCTTGATAGGAATTGTTCGATAAGCTTCTTTGACATCCCTAATTGCTGCTTGCGACCCTGGTGATAGTCAAGCAATAAGTAAAAATATTGCTCCGAAAGTGTCTCAGGTGCAGGAAAAATCAGCTGAGTTGATGCGGCTATTGACTGATGCCATGTCAATTGTAGGGTTGTGTGGAAAGGAGAAGTTCTGTATAAGCCTGTATTTATCAGGCTTATTCGACTTTGGAATAATTCGCATTGGAGATGTCTGAAAAGGGCCAATAATCTCCTCAACCTGCTGACATGTGAAGGGACCAAGATAACATCTGCATTTGAACTCTGCTTGAACAATCTTTTGAAACTCGTCAGCCAATTCATCAATTGACTTCTTGTTATCAGGTGTCGAGGTCTTAAGAATTGTTGGAATGCCTGCATCAAAGCCAAACTGCAACTTATCACTAAGGTCTCCAAATCTCTCCTTGATCCCCGCAGCTCTAATATGCTTTTCCCATGCAGCTGGGTTGTATGGCGTCAAAAACATAAAGCAATTGCGAGAGAGGACAGCTTTGAGCTCCGTGATCTGTTTTTCTGTCGTAGTTTCAGACCTGGCATCCCTTGGGCTTTTGCCACTCTGTGCAGAGTTCTTTGCCATCTGGGTTGATGAGTTGATTGCTCTTGTTTCTTTGAAACCATGCCTTTTGCCCATTCCAGAGATACTGGGCGGTGCAGGACCAGATCTCGTGTGTGTGTCAACCAAGGCATACCACGCAGGCAGCGTTGGACAAGCTTGTCCTTTCAGTCGAATAGCCTGCATGGAAGGGAAAAAACTCCTTGCTCTGCCCTTCCTTTCTGTACTTGTATGGGTGCGCATCTGTGGAGTTTCTTCCATACTCAGGAGAGACAGAGCGTTTTCTTTTTGCTTTACTGGTGCTGGCTGAAGCGCTTGCCTCATTCTTCAGAGCGGTTAAGTCTGCCATTATTGCCTTGCATTTCAAATCATACAGCTAATCTTTCAGTGATCTTAGAAACTTGTCGTCGATGAGACCAAGATCAAAGATCCCATCTTTCGGTGGATTCTTTATCTGCCTGTGCCATTCATGCCTTGCCTTGGCCTGATACAATAGTAAAACTTTGTTTCCTTTGTCACCTTCATTCCTCATCTTGTGGTGCATGAGCTTAAAGAAGAATGAGTGCATGACGTTGACCATGTTATCCGGCCATTTTTCTTGAACTATGTGCTTATGAGAAAGCAGATTGATGCAACGCTCGACTGTTCCCAGGAGAGTTCTTTGTCTTGAATGACTTTGGTCTTGGACCGAAAATTTAAAACTGGCTTGAGAGACAATAGACTGTCTTTCTAAGTCAAAGTGAAGATGTCATTGGAGGAAACAGATTTGGTCTTAGAAGCTTCAAATCTGGCTTCAGGGGTGAAGTAACTTAACTCTATGTATTCATGCTCCCTCAACTTCTTCATAGTGAAGCATGTGGGGGGATATTCTATGACTTCCAGTATGGCTTTGCCAGCGACAAAGATGGGACCTTTGTTGTTATTCTCGGTAGTCGGTGCTCTGGATGGCCTTGCCTGAACAGAATCAGCTCCCATCATTTGACTCCTGCCTCCTCTTCCCTCTTTTTGCCTCTCATGATGCATCTGCTCTGTGTCACGACCCACTTTCTTTTCGTCTTCCTGACTCCCCACCCCCTCCTCCGCCACCCCCGCCCCCCCCCCCTGCCTCTCCGCCCCAGGACCACCGCCTCTCCGCTGCCAGGACCCCGCGCATCAATACTTCTACTCCGCATCAGTAGCGCATCAGCGGCGCATCAGCTTCCTTCCCCATCTGGCCTAGTCCGACCTCCAATCCCCCTTCCTCAACCCACGCTCCTAAAAGCCAGCCAGCAACCCCGGAGCCCGCATACCGTGCACACTCCGGCCCCTTCCGAGTATATAAGGCTCCAGCCACCTTAGTCGGTCTCTAGACTTAGTATTAACTATATCTTTCTACTTATCCGTTTCCTCTGTACTCTGTTCTCTCTCTATCTCTCCCAATAAACTCTGTTTTCTTCTCCTTTCTGTCCGGTTTCCATTTCCCACTCCCCATTTGCACTCTGGCGACCTCCGTATTCACTCTGGCCGCCTCTAACTGCCTTTGGACTACCTCGGAGTACTTCGGACTTCACGCCCAAGCCTCTTCCTAGACCCGGACTATTTCGGCACACTTCGGACTTCCCGTGGAAGCCTCCTACGTTCTCCGTCGCCCTTCCTAGCCCCTCCGACTAGTGGGTTCCTCGCTCTACAGAGAGCCCCCGGGTCAGCGGTACCTGACATAATACTAAGTCTCCCCTCACTCATCGGAAGCTGGTATGGTGACCTACACCCAAAACTACCCTCCTGCAGCTTATCCTGTTGATGCCTATGGCAGGCCACTAGTTGCGTATCATCCTTACCCTCCTGACAATAACCCTGCTACTCCCCCCCAACCCCAACAGTACTACCCGGTCCCCGTGCCGTACACAAATCAATACTGGCCCGCGGACACCTCAGGATTCATGGCAATGCCTTCTATTAGTCAAGGCCCTGCCCTCAATTGGCATGCTTGGGTACCCCATCTCTCCGATAATTGGACTCAACCTTGGGTACACCCGGGCACTCCTCACATGCGTTGGGAAACCCCAATCCCTGCTAGTACGGGTCCGTTTGCAATAGGTCAGGGTGCCGCATACGTTACAGAGGTGAATATTGCCACCCACGTCCCTGCCCACCCCCGACCCCTCCAGTGGGACGGCCTGTCAGTTCCACCTGTGCAGCCGCCCCCTCACCCCTCGGGCAAGGGAACATGCCCAAGGGGGCCAGAGATGCATGCTCACGGCGACGAGATAGGATCATGGACTATATGAGATAGAGTGACGAGGTCCTGAGGTCAATCCGCACCACTGGTGTGGAGCTGACATGACGGACTCAGAACCTGTATCGCAGGCTGAGGCTACCCGAAGCAGGGAGTAATGCGGAGGAATGCGCTAACCTGGTGTTGGACATCCATGGGTGTTTTGCCCTGGAATCCCTCCCACCACAGGTAGGCAACCTCCTGCGTAATGACCCCGCTCTGCGTGAGGAGCTAGCGAGATTGGTTGAGGAAATCCATGTGTCCCCATCACCAGGACAGTTCGAAGACCCCACGGATCCGGCATACTCATTCCACGTCCAACGCAACCCAAAAGCGACAGGAGAACCTCAACCCAAAGACCCCACCCAAAGACCCCACCCAAGGTGCCGAGCAGCAACACATTTCCAATCTCGACGCTGCCTCTGCTCTGCTCTGAGAACTCAACCCCTTGGGCGGACTCTTCGACCAACCTGCTGCACGCGTAGTAGGCCTCTCTGCATGGCCCCAGGTGAACTCAGTGCCTAGCGTCAATGCCTTCCAGACATGTGGACATTTGATTGGAGTGGCGACAGCTCATCCCACCCAGGGGCCCCAAGGGACAGACTACACAGACTCCTCGCAAGGGACGCTCTGCTACGTCGATGATCCCAAGGGGAACCCCCAAGCTCCTCCCCCCCAACCTCCGCACCTCCCTCACGCCGACCCACTCCCCCCCG
>JABAJZ010007022.1:0-15517 GCA_018857265.1 Termitomyces sp. T32_za158 | reverse complement strand
ACTCAGCTCGACCTCACTCGATTGGGATTGTTTGGCTCGATCCTGCTTGTCCCGGCTCGACCGACTTTTCTCTGGGCTTTAGGTGCCAACTTTTGCACCATGGCCTCTCTTAATCCAGGGGCTCTTCCAGCAGCTCTCTGGTTGAGATTGGCAATTGTGCTTCCCACAATCTTTCAATCACTCTGTCTAATTCCTTGTTTGTCTCTTGAAGAGCGCTCTTTCCAGTGGCCTGCACTGGTACTATGCGATCTTCATTGAGAGCTGGCACCTTTTCAAAAGGTAAGTCCAGTTTTGGTGCTGCCTTGGGTGGAATCCTCAAGGTCAACTTTTCTTTCCAGGATTTTTCAATGGGTCTCTCCGGTAGTGAGGATACTCCTGGTTGAGATGCCTCTTTCCTCACTGCCTTCCTTGAGCCATCTAAAAATCCTTGGAGTTGTGCTGCTGCACTTCACCAGGATTTGCTGTTTGCCTTGTATTAATCAACACATTGATCAATTCAGCCATTTTGTTGAAGCCTTTCTCAAGCTCCCCCAGCCTGTCTGATTCTCCATGTTGAATACAGTCTAACATATCATTCATTGAATCTCTAGAGGCATTGACATAGGTAGAATAGGTGGGAGCCTCTGGATCTTCATCTGTCAACCAACCAAAATACATCCCAGCCTGTGTGTCATGCAATTTCACTAGCCTCTGGTGAGGTGAAATGCTGGCAGATTCCCTAGGTAGAGGATCCATATTTGGCATCCTAGCCCTCCCTTCTACTAAGATAATCCAGCTTCTCTGAACATCTGCTGGTATCACCTCACACTCAACAGTTCTGTGGCCTTGTCCACAGCAATAGAAGCAATGGAGACTACTGCGTTGAGTTGCAGGTGAGATGGTATTGAGCCCTTCTACTCATCCATTGCTTCTTCCAGTTGGCAAGAGGCTCTTTTGCATTTTTAGTTGACCAGCCCATATGGCTTGCATGGCACTTTGAATGCTGCCTACTTGTTTCCCCATAGTCACAATAGTATCTTGTAGATGGGTCATCTTTTCCTCTGACTCCTCATTCTTCACTTGTCTTTGGAGCCAGAGTTTTACTGCATATTAATCCTTGACCAATGTACACTGTGTAGAGCTATGGACAACATAGTATGCACAGTTTGACCCATGCTGATGTAAATTTCCTGGCAAAATATTCAAGTATAATGCTACTGTTACTTTATCATTATTCACAAGTTGGTTGCCATTACATGTAAATTTGCATTAGGGTAAATTCAGAATAAAATGTGTTGATAGTTTGTGTACTTTATGATATTTTCTTAAATTCTATGCATGTCAGAATCTCATGGTTTGTGCTGTGACTCTGCCTTCAGTGAAGCTGGATCTGAGCAATGAGTTGTAGACAGACGAGGGCTTAACTGAATTGGATGAGGTTATGCTGGAGATTGAGTAGTTTTACATATGTGGAGCCTTAACTGAATGAAGTGAGATTATAGTGGAGACTGAATATGGAGATTGACCCTGTGCTGAAGGCACAGGTCATGTAGCTCGTGGGAATTTGCAATGTTGGCTCTTGATGCCCAGGAACAAAATATGTACTGTATTCGAGATGATCGGGAATGGCAGTTGCAGTTGCATGGATTGATGGAGCCTAGCCTGTTACAGAGTCGATGGGGCCCAGTCAATATTAACAATGTATGTATGGTCATTGGCTTTACATTGAATATTTCTGCAACTATTATAATATAGTAGTATGCTCGCAAGTTATATAACCATATATTGTCCAGACAATAATAAAGACTTGCAAACACAGGTAGTGCCAATTGACAAGTCATGGCACCTAGTAGCGGGCTGTGCAGTCGGAAGACCGCCTTATGCGAAATGAGGGGTGAAAGAATAAATTGTGTTACGGGGAAGGCCAACACGTCACGTCACGTTAGGGTCACGTCCCAAAATACGTCCACCATTCCTTCCGTTCCTCCTTCCTGGAGGACTCCAACTCGAATCTCTCGGAGGTTGGCACGTCCGTCATGAGTTGGCTTGGTCGAAATGGGTTACAAGGGATGGTCTTGCTCCATACTTGTAGGCGTTCTGCGTTTGCAATCACATCTGCTATCGGCCTTGCGAACCGAAGAGCTCTGAGCACCTCAAGAACAGTAACATTTGCGCGTACCCCGCAATTGTCATACTCTCCACGTTGGATAAACCCGAAAAATGCACAGGAGAACAAACCCGAAGAGGAATCGGAACCGGAAGAAGAGCAGGATGGAGAAGAAGTTGAAACAGAAAAGTCGTCTGAATCTGCGCGGTCTTCACAAGATATACCTTCAGATTCCGAAGCACCATCTACACCGTCTGATTCCGCCGAATCTCCTCCTCCCACCCCTCCACCGTCTAGGCCCTCTTCAGGCTCAATAGCGAAGCAATCTGTTCCCGAGGTCTATCCGCAGGTTTTGGCGCTTCCAATTGCACGACGGCCCCTCTTTCCTGGTTTTTACAAGGCTGTGGTAATAAAAAACCCCCATGTGGTCGCGGTGATTAAGGAAATGATGAAGCGTGGTCAGCCTTACCTCGGCGCTTTCTTACTCAAGGACGAAAACGTAGATAGTGACGTTATCACCGACGTCAATTCTGTGCATCCTGTCGGTGTTCTCGCGCAAATCACCAGCGTTTTTGCACCACAAAGCAGCGGCAAAGAGGGCGGGGAAAAGGAAGAAGGATTGACTGCAGTATTATATCCACACCGACGAATCAAGATCACAGACCTTGTGAAGGCGGGAGGTGTTACAGACGGTCAACCTCACCTCACGGAACCAACATCAACTGAAGGTGGATGCTACATACCTCGTTTCAAACCATCTCCTCATTTTTCTTTCAGCTAATGTCCAGACCAATTTCCTTTTCGAGCACGCTGTCTCAATTGTGCATGTTGAAAATCTCGCAACGCAGCCGTATAACAAGGATGACCAGTACATCCGAGCATTCATGTCGGAAATCGTCTCCGTGTTCAAGGACATCGCACAGCTTAATCCGCTCTTTCGGGACCAAATTACCAACTTTTCCATCAATCAAGTCGCCTCGAATGTGTTTGACGAGCCTGATAAGCTTGCTGATTTCGCCGCGGCCGTGTCAAGCGGCGAAGTCAGAGAGCTGCAAGATGTCCTAGAGAGTCTTGTGGTCGAGGATCGTCTCCGCAAGGCATTGCTGGTGCTGAAGAAGGAGCTTATTAATGCCCAGTTACAGTCGAAGCTTTCAAGAGACGTGGACAGCAAGATTGCCAAACGCCAACGCGAGTATTATCTCATGGAACAACTCAAGGGCATTAAAAAGGAGCTTGGAATGGAAAGCGACGGCAAGGATAAGCTGATTGAAAAATTTAAAGAACGAGCGGCCTCCTTGAAGATGCCTGACGTGGTCAAAAAGGTGTTTGATGAGGAACTTAGCAAGCTCGCATCTCTTGAGCCTGCCGCTAGCGAGGCCAGCGTTACACGAAACTACCTTGAGTGGATCACACAGGTACAACTATTTTTTGTTCGATGCCACACTGTCCGATGCTCATATCCTACCTAGATCCCATGGGGCACGCACACTCCAGAGAACTTCTCTCTTCCTCATGCGCAAGGTATCCTCGATGCTGATCATTATGGCCTCACCGATGTCAAGTCTCGCATCCTCGAGTTTCTCGCAGTTGGCAAGCTACGTGGTTCCGTACAGGGCAAGATTATTTGTCTCGTAGGTCCGCCTGGTGTTGGGAAAACTAGTATCGGCAGGTCTATTGCTGGCGCGCTTGGGCGGCGGTTCTTCCGTTTCTCTGTGGGTGGACTGACCGACGTTGCGGAGATCAAGGGCCATAGGAGGACTTACGTCGGGTATGTGCTCAAGTTGTGCGTGGATGATGGTTGTATTCAGATAGATCTGTGTTAAGCGCGCTCCCTGGCAAGATTATCCAGGCTCTCAAGCGTGTTGGGACGGAAAATCCGCTTGTACTTATCGATGAGGTGGACAAGATCGGTCGCGGAATCAATGGCGATCCTGCCAGCGCCCTTTTGGAGATGCTGGATCCAGAGCAGAACAATAGCTTCTTGGATCATTAGTACGATTATGTTACCTCCCTAAGTCATCCAGCAACTTACGATTTACACAGTATGGACGTTCCTGTCGACCTTTCTCGTGTCCTCTTCGTTTGCACAGGTGCGAACCAACACATTCTATCTGCAGCTTCTTACCATTTTTGAACAGCTAACAACCTTGAAACTATTCCTGCACCGCTGTTGGACCGCATGGAAGTTCTTGAAGTCAGTGGTTATGTCTCAGAAGAGAAGGCCGTAATCGCGGAACGCTATCTCGCTCCTCAAGCGCGTGAGGCGTCCGGACTTGGCATGGCTAACGTTGTTCTTGATCGTGAGGCTGTCGATGTTCTGATCAAGTATTACTGCCGCGAAAGTGGAGTGCGTAACCTGAAGAAGCACATTGAAAAGGTATATATCTCTGGTGCTCCAGGGATTTACACTTATTGACATCCCTCGTCAGATTTACCGTAAGGCTGCGTTGAAGGTCGTACAAGACCTTGGCGAAGACATATTCCCCGAGCCACAGGCTGCTGTCGAGGTCGCTGCCACTGCTGATGCCATTAAGACTGAATCGACAACCGATGAACATGAAACCTCTACTACATCATCTGAGGCTGAATCCACCGAGTTAGAATCATCAGCGTCCACATCGCCCTC
Organism: Termitomyces sp. T32_za158; assembly: GCA_018857265.1. Taxonomy (NCBI): domain Eukaryota; kingdom Fungi; phylum Basidiomycota; class Agaricomycetes; order Agaricales; family Lyophyllaceae; genus Termitomyces; species Termitomyces sp. T32_za158. The sequence continues at coordinate 10,805 of JABAJZ010007022.1, read as the reverse complement.
TACCGAATCGGCTCTGAGCACACCACTCACATCACCAGCCGATACCACACCCAGTCCTTCGGAAGACGACCCCAAATTTACCACGACTCAACAGCGCAAGCCTCTTCCGATCCCGGACACCGTGCATATATTAATTACTCCAGAAACCCTCAAAGACTATGTTGGACCTCCCATATACCAAAAGGATCGGATGTATGTGCGCCCGCCTCCCCCAGGCGTAAGTACTGGCCTCGGGTATCTGGGCAACGGATCTGGAGCAGTCATGCCTGTTGAGGCAATGGTGTGTCTACTCCCGTCATTTGATGTCGTAAGTTAACATTGATGCCTTCAGAGCATGCCAGGCAAGGGCGGGTTACAGCTGACGGGTAAGCTCGGGGAGGTTATCCGGGAGAGTGCCCAGATTGCATTGAGCTGGGTGAAAGGCCATGCTTTCGAGCTGGGAATCACGACAAGCTCTGGTGATACGTTCTTGAATGAGCGTGATGTACATGTCCATATGCCTGAGGGTAGCATTGGTAAGGAGGGCCCAAGTGCGGGCACGGCCATTTTGTCTGCGTTCGTGTCGCTTTTCACAAAGACGCCCGTGAACCCTGATATCGGTACGTGTCGCATTCGTGTACTTTGTGAGTAACGATCGCTGAAGGATGTGGTCTAGCGATGACCGGTGAGATATCATTGGTGGGCCAGGTATTACCTGTTGGCGGTCTCAAAGAGAAGATCCTCGCCGCTCATCGAGCAGGAATGAAAACCATCATTGCACCAGCTGCAAACCGTGCTGACATCGAGGAGAACGTCCCTGAGAGTGTGAAAGAGGGCATCCGCTTTGTTTATGTGGAGACTGTGAAGGAGGTGCTTGAGGAAGTGTTCCGCGACGAGGTTATAGCAGAACGGTGGAAGGAGACGTTGTCATGATAGAATTCGGTGTGTCTGAATGTACCTTCAGGCTTGTCATTGTTATTTACCTTTACATCTTTGCGCATAACAGCGCTGATTACATCATGTCTGCAATAGTTCTGGACTACAACTAGACTTGCTTTGCTGCATGACATTCGCTCATCTTGTAGCAACACTGTGTATTCATATCATAATGCATTAATAATACTCCGCTCATATCTCATTACATTGGTTGACTCGAAGTATTGCGTCATCGAGCTTGCAAGTGTTAGGTTCTTGTCAGCGATTCGCAATGCGGCACGACAAGAGACTCTAGAACGAAATGTATTTGTATCGTTACTGTTGCATTACTGTACAACGCAGGTTATAACGTACCTAGAATGAATCAAACTAAGGAAAGTATTCTAAGTGCGGCCCGGCTACTGTAGTTAGTCATCACGTGGTATAACATGACACTCGCCCCTCTCTTCTAAGGGAGCAGGCACGAAAAAAAAGATCCCGCTCCCGGGCGCGGGCGCCTAATCTGTGGCGCCAATCATGCGCCGCGCTTCTTGTCACTTCTCATTCGTCCTGAACTCCTGTATCGCTTCCAGTGCGTGTGGCATGTCATATTCCTTCAGCTACTCATCCTCGCTTTCGTCATACCGCCTTCCAGTGTCCCAAAAACTCCGTCACCCCCCCTCTCATCCGCCGCTCCCTCAAGATACCCTCGATTTTGACTTCATATCACCGGTCTCTAGCTGTACCGGCGGCGGCAGTTCCTGACGCCGTCCCAAGATTGTGTCCTTGCAAGCCGGAACCAGGCAAGAGACGTGAAAGACGCCGTGAATCGACCAACTGTCAGGAAGGTCCAATCAGTACACTGTGTTTGAAACCTTCTGCGAGAACCTGAAGAGGCCAAAACGCTGGAAGTCGAGCTTGTGGCTAGGCCTGTCTAACAGAAGATCTGCCCTTTCAAGGTATACGCGATCCCCCACCACATAGTCTGGCACTTTGTCCACCTAGGCATCGTAAAACCTTTTCATCCTCTCCACCGCCAACTCTAACAACCCCTTCAGCTCTCCCTGCACCTTCCGGATGCAGTCTAAGTGCTTGTCAGCCTTTGGCACGGACTGCGAGTTAACAGGGTCAATGGAGAATGTTGGGTTATATGCGTACTCGGCGTAGAAGGGGGACATGCCCGTTGCGCTGCTGACCTGGTTGTTGAAAGCAAACTCAGCAAATGGCAACCACTCTTATTAGACCTAGAGACGACGTTCTATAAGAATACAATTAATGAGAAGCCTCAGCGTCGTGCTTGTGATAGCGGAAGACAACTTATTTTATACCTATTGATGCGAAATGTAGTGTTTGTAATATGTAAAGTTGACTTAATGAGAATCAAGTCAAAACTAATTTATTGCAACACAAATTTCACTAGTTTTGAGGGCTCAAGTTACACTCAATGCGCACTCAATGAGTGTAGTATAATAGATTTCATTGATTTAATTTCAGACAACTTTACAAGTCACTCGAAATGCGGTTCAAAATGATGTATTAATCAAAAACCAAATGAAGTCTAGCTAGAGCTCCTAGGCCTAAGTTATCCACTCACAGGGGATACCATGCTGTGGCAATCAGCTTGCTTGACTGATATCCCCTCAAATTCTCCCTTTTATACTCGTTCTGTCATGCATGGACCATTGTTCTCATTGCATCCTAACCATGCTTTGTACATGGTCTCAGCTGGTTCTGCGTGTCTTTGATCACTTCCATGTCCTCTGCTATTCCTCCTCCTTTTCCCTTTCTTTCCCTCTTTGTTTCCTCTCTGCGTAGGTCCCATTATATCCATCCTACAGTGGGGTAGCACCAGCATTGAGAATACAGCAAGGAGAGTGCATGGAAATGAGCAGAACTCTGGTTCTTGGAGGGAGCGGATGTGATTTGACAAAGGTTTGATCAAATGATCCCAGTTCATGATCCATGATCCACTGATACTGGATCATGATCCGCAATCAACGATCTTGGATCTAGATCCCATCATTAATCCCTTATCATTGATTGTTTGTCATAGATCAATGACCCATAGTTGGCATCACTGCATTGTCGGTTTACACCGATTAGATGCACCTTTGTGGGCATACTTTGGGCATTGTAAAACATGGTTTTTTCTACAGTACTGGGGTGAGTCTTGGCCTACAGTTTTTGGCTTATGTTCTATTTCATGCTTGCTCACAGTTTTCAGCAATATTATGCATGTAATGTTCATAGATTCAAATATATGTTTATTTCTCAGTTTATCTTTGACTGAGGCCCCATATCACTATAAGAATACAATTAATGAGACTATACATAATTTCAAGTATTAGTTAGGTTATCTGATCAAGGAATGCGACAGTACTCACAGCCTCAGCATCATGCCTGTGATAGCAGAAGACAACTGAGGCTGGAGAGTGACAACTGGCAAGTGAGTCGGAGTTGGAGTATCTAGATCTGTGGCAATAGGACTGCTCCTACTGCCAACTTGTTCTATGCCATACTGATTTATACTGTCAAGCTATTTTGCAGTCAGTGTATTATAAATCAGTAAACACAACAAGTCTCACAAATTCAAAGCTGTTCATGAATATAGAGTGAGCTCGTATTGACTTGCGGTAAGTGGTTGAAGAACTGCTAGCCTAGAGTTTGCAGCCAATCAAATTACAGTGCAATTTATTGTTATTGACACATTGCAAAGAACTCCATCTTGAAAAAAGCTTCCTAGAAAAGAAGTAAGATGGATGAGGATTGATTTGACAGCTTTTGCACTTCATCAAAGATGGAACAAAGTGCTGTGCACCTGCGAGTTTAGAGAGAGAGAACAGTTTTTCAAGTAGCCTTACATAATGCTATTGTGTGCAAGGTAAAAGCAACTTTGCAGAGTGCAAGAAAACAAAAACTTGCTTTGAAGTATAGAGACTTGCTTTGAAGGTAAGATGGCTGTAGTTAGGGCATAGTGAGGGACAGAGTTCTCCTGTTGCAGATCTTTGAAGCCAAAGCACCATCTGTGACTTGTCCAGGACACTCCTCAAATGGCACTGAGCAAGAGTTTACAGCTCAGAAGAACCAAAGGAAAATATAATGATTGCACTGACCTTGGAAGATCAAAAGCTAGAATCAATGTCTTTTTTCTGAGATAGCCATTTTTGCAACTCTGCGATTTGGTCATCCAGCTAGATAACTTTGCCATCGCCTCTCTCTAGATCCAGATGTGATTCTGGATAAAGTTGCATGGGCAAAACTATCCAGCTATATAACTGGATCAGCAGATTGCATGGAGGACTGCATTTTTGTATTTGCATCTGTTGTGCTACCTATCCATGCCAGGCAGCATCAAAAAAGTTGACTATGTATAGACATTTTTTAAAAGATTATTGGAGGATACATAGAGTGTACTAGTAGAGATAATTCTAATCATCATGCAGCTCATGGAACTTGCACCGTCTTGATTTGACTGATAGCCCACTGCCAAATTTCTTCTGGACTAAGTTTGGTGGCCCTTTTCTCAGCTGTCACCACAACATCATATTGGTGACCTCATAGATAGCAGTGGTCTTGAGCATGGAGAAGGTAGTTGTTCTGCTGCAAATTCAGAATCAGTGATGACCATGCTAGTTGACTGAAATTCTTACTTGGACCTTGCAATCGCCTGCAATAGTGAGTAATTTCTGCCAGTTATCATAACTTCAAAGCTTGTAATTCTTGCCAGACCTTGAAACACAGTAAATTTGATTTTTAACACTCTAGATACACAATTAATATTGGGTCAATTCAAGCAAAACGCTCAAGTTCACTCATTGTGAAGGTTTTGTCCTCATAGAACTTCTGAGAATTGAGGCCAATGCTCTGCTCATCATACTCATATCCATTGAGAAAAACAATTGGGAAGCGATCAAACCAAACAGGTTTGAGTAGGTCAAAAATTATTTCAGTTGCCTTCTTGAACGCTGCACAGCAGTAAATGGAAGAGAGGTACTGAATGAAGGCTTCCATCTGAGTATTTGTAGCCCAGGTATAGACCACATTGGTGATTACTTTTGAGCTTTCTTTTGTCAAGCTCTCTCTTACCTAGCTTTCTCAAAGTCGGTGTCTGACTCTGAAGCAGCACTGGAGGCATCAACACTACTATATTGGAGCATATCTATGATGATACATCACAATTGGTTAATTGTTGGAAATTCACCAAAATTCACCAGATTCAGGGTCAAGTAGAGACAAAGGGGAAAAAAAGAGCTGTTTGGTATAAACATCAACGCAGAATATCATAATCTGCAAATATCGGCCTGGTCTCCACTGCAGAATATTTCTTGGATTGTGAATTCACTAGTATAGTTGAAGGAATAGAAACTCCACACTATAAATACTGAGTCCATCTACCAAATTCTTCAGAGTTTAGAGGCAAAATAAGACAAAATCAAAAAGGTAAGACAACCCATTGTCAAGCTTTGTTAATGTTTTAAGCTCTTTAGCTTCTTACTTCCGTTCCACATATTGAGCAATGGGTCGTAAGCTCAAATATGACATTTCTGAGGAACAAAGGATTGCCGCTAACCTCAAGAGTAGAAAATGCTACCATAAGTTAGCCTACAAACCTATTCTATAGACCTTATGACAAGTAGCATTTGTAGAAACAAGGATATTGTGAACGCTCAGCGCCACAACAACTATTATAGCAATGTCAGAACAAAGTAATTATTCCTTGGTGTAATTGAGCTAATACTAATGATTACTAGGCCCACAGTTGAGTCGCAGTCATGGAATGAGGGTGTCAGTTCAAAAGATCTATTAGAGTGCATCATTTCAAGTCAATGACTAAGATTTAATTGTATTAATTGTTAACTAGGCCTACTTCCACAGGTATTCAGCCTGCAATGGAGTCACAAAACACCAAAAGGTTGCAAAATGAGGAGGCAGTACAGGATTCTGATCTGTATGAAGATATTCATCTACTTAGGTGGCTATCTTGCTAAACATCTGTTACAGCAACAACCCTGAGAACATGCTGTACTGGAAGGTACACATCGACAAAGTTCTTCATAAGTACTGCAAGTTTGTCAGTGCCTCCCTTTGTATTCATGGAAACTCTCTGTACTAGTACGCTCACAGCTTGGAAGACTGGTCGCATCTTTGATACAATTGTACATGTTGAGAGGCTAAGCGGTATATATTGAAGTACCAGGGCAAAATTCTGCAGTTGGTAGTGTCACGACCCATCTCTGGAGCACACCACACAACCCCAGGACACCTTATCCAACCCCCACGCTTTCCTCCAGTTTTCCTGCCAGCTGCCCTGCCTTCTTGAGTGCACGCATCCCCTGCCCCAGTGACCCTGACTTCTGGCAATCACCACATCAACCCTGTCTGATCCTACGGTGCCATGATTACCCGCATCATTGACTCAACCTGATCCTGCGGCGCCACAATCATCTGCATCATCCACATCACCTGTATTATCAGGCAATCACTTCAGTGATCACACCTAGCACCTAGACCCACCAGCCGCCATCAGACACCATTGATACAATGATCTCAATACGCCACCTGCTTCAATAGAGGCCCCATGAGTCAGGACTCCCATACAGTCCCAGGACCCTTCACCAATACATCCCGGAGCCTATTCAGTACATCTATACAATACTCTGGGACTGATCAGGCTCAGCCCAGGACAAGTCCTGCCTTGTCAAATATATAAGTCATAACTAGCTAGCATGTACCTCAGTATTGATATTGACAACCTTTGACTGAATTGCCTGAATGACTGCTTGAAAAAGCAGTTTAGATATTTCCTGAACCGTTCTCTCTGTATTTTCATGACTGTTTCCTCGATTTATTCTCATCTCTCATTCTAAAAATGCCCCGTTGCACCCCAGAACTCATTTAGTTTGTCCCAGAGCACTTGTTCTATGTCCCAGACCACCATCCACACCCTTACAACCCTGTTAATATCCTGGAGCACCCAGAACACCCTTGTTACCTTGCCCCGGACTTCATCACTTTGAGCCAGGTTGAGTGTATCTAGCTACATCCAGTCCACCATTGTAAGGCCTTGCTTTGGAAGAAGCCCCCAAGGTCAGTGGGACCTGACAGGTAGGAGTAGGTGAGGACTGGAGAGAAGTCAAGGAGGCCGTGAAGGAGGTCTCTCTGGTTCAAGCATGCTTGACAGATTTTGGAGTCGCCATTGCAGTTGATCCTAATGATGCCCAGCCTTTGCACAAGCTGAAAAAACTCTTATATCAAAGTATCTATGCTCCTAACAATTGCATATAGATTATTATAATACAAGGTAAATTAAGGGAAGACAGGTTAGCGCAGTGAGAAGTCAAAGAAGTGCCTGCCTAACATAAATCATGTCACTCTCTTAAATGTCTGTAACTGTCATGACCCGCCTCTGGAACACACTGCACTATTCCAGGACACTCCACACCTTCATGCTTCCATGCACCTGCCACGTTACCCCGCTGCCCCACCAGCAACCCCACCCTCACAAGCGCACTGATCCCCCAGTCCTCTGACTCTGACCCTGGCCATCACTGCATCAACCCTGCTTGATCCTACTGAACTGTGATCACCTGCAACTGATTTTATAGTGCCACAACCACCCTTCTCTTGCAATCACTTCCAACAACTCAGGCTGACACCTGACGTTAGACCATTTGATACATTGATCCTGACACCTGCCAACCTCAGCTAGACCACAGATCGCCAAGCCCTGACATACAGTCCTGGATCCACTACCAATACACTCTGGAGCCCTATACAGTACATCTATACAGTACTCTAGTGTCAGGTCCTGCTGACCTTGGGGGCTTCTTCCAAGCAAAGCTTTATGGTAGCAGACTGGATGTAGCTAGATACACTCAACCTATCGCGAAGTGACGGAGTCTGGGGCGAGGTGAGAAAGGTGTTCCAGGCGTTCCGGGATATTAATGGGTTTTGGGGGTTGTGGACGGTGGTCCGGGACATAGTAGGAGTGCTCCGGGACAAACTAGATGAGTTCTGGAGTGCGATTGGTGTTTTCAGAAAGAGTGACAATAGAACGAGGGGTGGATTTATGAGATGATTGCTAGAACAGGAAGAATGCGAGATTAACTGAGACTAGAGTGGTTTGGGGCGCAAACCAGGAAAGTGAGATGAAACCGGGGAGGCAAGGCAAAACGGAAAGATGAGGTGAAACTGTTGAGACAAAGTGAGACCGAGAAACGAGACAAAACTGTTGAGATGAAGTGAAACCAGGGAAACAAGGCAAAACTGTCAAGATGAAGTGAAACCGGGGAAACAAGGCAAAACTGTTGAGACAAAGTAAAACCGGGGAAGCGAGGCAAAACTGTTTAGACAAAGTGAAACCAGAGATAGAAGAGATTCAATGAGTCAAGGTCAGAACAGAAATGGTAGATGAAATGAAGTTAGAGAGATTCAGATAACTAGGAGTCGACGAGATGGATTCGAGAATAGATGAGATGATTCGAGAGACAAGAATGAGTCAAGGAGACAGTTGTGAAATACAGAGAAAACAAGTCAGGAAATCAAGCAGTCATTCAGGCAAAACAGTCAAAAGTTGTCATATCAATACTACTGGTACATGTTGGCTAATTACAACTTATATACTTGATGAAGCAGAGCTTGTCCCGGGCTGAGCCTGATCAGTCCCGGAGTACTGTATGGTCATACTGAATAGGGCTCCAGGATGTATTGGTAAAGAGTCCTGGGACTGTATGGAAGTCCTGACTTGTGGGGCCTCTATTGAAGCAGGCGGCACATTGGGATCCTCTTATCAATGGTGTCTGATGGCGGCTGGCAGGTCGCAGTGCCGGGTGTAATTGCTGGAGTGATCATCTGGTGATGCTGGTGATGCTAGTGATGCCAGTGATTGCAGCGCCACAGGATCAGGTAGGGCTGATGCAGGTAATTGCGTCACCGTAGGATCAGACAGGGTTGATGCGGTGATTGCCAGAGGTCAGGGTCACTGGAGCAGGGGAAGTGTGCGCTTGAGGAGGTGGGGCAGCTGGCAGGGAAACTGGAGAAAGGCGTGGGGGTTGGAATAGGTGTCCCAGGGTTGTGTGGTGTGCTCTGGAGATGGGTCGTGACATCTAGGACTGATCAGGCTCAGCCCAGAACAAGTCCTTTCTCATCAAGTACTTAAGTCATAGCTAGCCAACTTGTACCTTAGTCTTGATCTTGCCAATAACCACAAACAACTGCCCACCCATACCATTGTTATCATCTGCATTGCATCCAGTGAACCCAGTGAACCTTGAACCTATGGAATCCTCTGACTTGAACCCTCCATTTGTTAAGTCCACTTCTGAATCTGTTTTGTCAAACTCTGCTGCTTAATTTGAACTTTGTCTTACTTCATTTCATCTTGTGAACCTTTGACTCTTCTCGCCTCGACTTCTTGACTCTCAACCAGAACTCGTCTCATCTCAATCTACTCATTTTGACATCGACTTTGTTGCACTTTCTGTTTTGCTTGGCACTTGCCTTCACCTTGGTTTTGTCTTGTTTCCCCAGTTCTTATCCCAGACCACTTAGGATCCAGCTTTCCCATTGTTCCTTCTAGTTCCAGCAATTGTCCCCAAAGTCCACCCATTGTTACTTTGTCACTTTCCTCAAAAAGCACCCCGTCGTACTCTGGGACTTGTCTATTTTGTCCTGGACCACTCGTTCCACACTCCGGACCACTTTCTACACCCCAGACTACCCTGGAACCATCCTGGAGCATCCCAGACCACAACCCCAACTTCACTCCAGACTTCGTCCCCTTGCACCAGGTCATGTGTATTTAGCTACATCTTGTCTGCCATTGTAAGGCCCTGCTTTGGAAGAAGCCTCCATAGTCAGTGGAACCTGGCAGTAGGCTTTGGAATATTTCAAGAGGATCCAACTGATCCTAAAAAGTGCACTTGTACCAAGTTAGGATCTATTACTCTGAATGAAAGAGAGGCAAGATTCTCACAGCCAAAGCAAAAGCTATCTGGCTTAATGAGAGCCTTGCAAGCCAACAAATATTAGTTAGTTGGATGTAGAAAACTTGTGGTGGAAACAGATGCCAAATACTCAAAGGGGATGCTAAGCAACCCAGGAGTAGGCCCCAATGCCACCATTATGAGATGGATTGAGGATGTTCTACTCTACCACTTCACTTTGAGGCATGTGCCAGGAAAGACTTTCAGTGTAGATGGTCTTTCCAGGTGCTCCAAGTATCCAGGAGATGAGGAGTATCTGCTGATTGATCCAGAGCTAGTGGACAAACCCAAGTCCATGCTGTTACAATATTCAGACAAGAACAATCAGGTGTCAGACTGGGAGAAATGGGAGCCCTTACAGCTGAAAAAGTTTGCTGATGAGATTGATACAAGAGGAGGCTATCTACAATTGGTGGCTACTGAAATATCAGACTTTGGCAAAGAACTCAACCATGCAAGGACCCAAGAGCAGGAATTGAGGACAGCTATTATGAGCCAGTCCACTGGCAGCCATATAGATTCAGTAGCTGTATTTGTCAGGATCTCTCCCCTTTACCTCCCATCAAATTCCAGCTCTGATCCCTCTCTGGTAGATCAACCCCATTCAGGTGTCAGCCCTATTCAGGTGTCATCCTCATTCAGGTGTTAGCCACATCTAGATCCAGCCATATCTAGGTCTCAGCCACATCCAGGTCTCAGCCACATCCATGATCCCTTGTTCCAGATCACTTCTACTAGTTCCAGATCACTTCCACTGATCCAACTTAGATCACTTCCATATGACTGAGATCACTTCCATCTGACTCAGATTGCTTCCAGCTTCCCCTTTAGGTAGTGGTCTACAGCTACATATATAAGGTCTGGTAGTTGGTAGCTACTCCCTAGCCTTGATATTCACCTCACCCCATTGTTACTTGACTTCCTGAT
>JABAJZ010007021.1:0-15580 GCA_018857265.1 Termitomyces sp. T32_za158 | reverse complement strand
TGTTGCGAGACTCTCGCCCTCTGGATACTACTGTGCATCTGCTGATGTGAATGGTACAGGTAGGTATATAGGCCATTATCGCTGCCGTAGATCATGCTGATGAAATGTAATATCGACATCTAGTGAAGGTGTGGGATACTGTTGGAGAGGATCAGACCTTGAAGGGTGAATATAAAGTGATTTCAGGTCGCGTGTACGTTGTGTTACAGAGTCTCACGTTAACTTCGTTAGCAACTACAACTACGTTTCTAGTAATGATCTCGCTTGGGACGGTGAAAGTAAGCGAATCATTGCCGTTGGGGATGGACGAGATAAGTATGTGACTTCTGCGATATTCATGTGGCGGGACCTGTTCGAGCATCATCGCTTGCTAGGTTTGGCCATGCTTTCATGATGGACACTGGATCTTCTACCGGCGAGATCAGTGGACATTTCAAAGTATGGAATGTGTTCTTTTAGGTTCCACGTTTTGACGCGAATAAATGCATAGACCATCAATGCCGTCTCCATCAGACATCAACGGCCTTTCCGAGCTGCAACTGCCGCAGACGATGGGCTGATCGTCTTCCATCAAGGTGGGTGCGATACTTAAATACCAGCGCTCCTCATTAATATTATTTGCCTGGTCAGGTGCTCCATACAAGTACGACAAGGTGTGACATGCCTCTCATGGTCCTGCGATGTCAGCTCACATTATTTTTTGTAGACTATCAAGACCCACACGAAGTTTGTTCAAGATGTAAAATATGCACCGTCAGGGGATCATTTTGTCAGTGTGGGCAGCGACGCGAAGGTTTTTCTCTACGATGGCAAAACAGGCGACACTCTCAGCGATTTTACCTCGAACCCTCATACAGGGACAATTGTGAGAATTAATTCAATTTTGTCCGGTACAACGTCATCAAATACAGATTGTAGACGGCTGTTAGTTGGGGTCCTGATAGCAAGAGTTTTGTGACCTCTTCAGCAGATTACACAGTTGCGCTATGTACATATTCAGTGCTCAATCATGGATTTGAAGTGTTTGACCATTGTTCCAGGGGATGTAGAAGCACAGAAGTCCGTCGCGACATGGAAGCTAGGTTCTGGTGTTGACAATCAACAAGTCGGCAACGCATGGAGCGGAGAGCGAGACATAGTTTCATTGTCACTCTCCGGTTCTCTGAATGTCTTTGATCCAAGAAGGAGTGGTGTACCTTCAAGAACACTCAATGTAGATCGAGTCCCTTGTTCCTTTGTGTTTCCTTTCTAATCCCTTCATCAGGCACCGCAGAAGGCTGTCACCTCGTTAGCACCCATAAGCTCTACAACATTCCTCGGCGGTACTGCTGACGGGCGAGTTCTGTCGTACTTGTATGACAAGGGTGAATCAGAACTCGTTACGGGAACCAACCATTCCAACCTTGTCTCCGACCTTGCGTCCAGTCCGAAAGATAGCCGCGTCTACTCTGTCGGATACGACGATTGCGTGCGCGAAATCGAGGTTGGAGTTTCTACAGCTGGCGCATCGTTTACGTCAGTTTTTCCAAGTAAATTACTGACACTAGCTGATGCCTCCTACCGGCAGCCCTTCGTCAGTGTCTACAGTGTCTCAGCCTAAGTCTGCTGCAGTTGCAAGCGACGGTACCTTGTTTGTTGCGGAGATCAACTCTGTCGAGGTGTTCCGCTCCAATCAGCGTGTGCTCGAGCATAGGCCCAGCTTTGCACCGAGTGCTCTTGCTGCGCTTGAGGGAATTGTGGCTCTTGGAGGAGAGGTATATAAGGATCAGTCTTGGTCAGTCAAACACTTCGCTGACGTTAGACCTCTAGGACCAGAAAGTCCACTTAAATTCATGGGATGGAAAGACACTGACAGAGACAGCTGTTCTTGAAGGTAACAAGGGAGTAATATCTGCACTGGCCTTTTCGCCGGATGGAAAGATGCTTGCTTCTGGGGACGTGAGTCTATTTCGTAGATAGATACTTCTAAAATCCGACTGACATTTCTGGAACAGTCTAGTGGCAAGATAGTTCTATTCGACGTCAAAGAACAGAAGGTAAACTATTATGAGTTGTATCAATTTTTCTCTCCCATCCTGAGGACTCCGCAGTTGATTACTTCACGCTGGGCTTTCCACACTGCGCGTATCAACTCCATCGCCTGGACATCAGACTCTCGGCACTGCGCATCTGCTTCGCTCGATACTCATGCGTATATCTGGAGCGTCGCTAAGCCCATGAGGAATATAGGTATCAAGAACGCTGCTCCTGGAGGCGCAAATGCTGTGCATTGGCTGGAGAAAGATGGTTCGGCGAACTTGGCAACGACTGGTGCGGACGGATGTGTGAGGTTGTGGGCGATCAAGTTTCACGAGTAGTGCAATTTCTTAGAGGACGCTGCATAGCATTGTAGCTCGTGGTAGCTTTACTTGCTGCAGTAGAGAAGTTTTGATAGATGCTGTATATCTCAAGTGGGGCTGTTTGTGTATCCTTTACATCGCCCAATCAGAATCATTGGAATTGAATGCCCATGCTACCGAAGACTTGTGCAGAACGAACATGATGAACCCGTTTGTAGGATCATCGAAGCCAGAAACTGTGTTCCTGCCAACCGTCCTGCAATTTCACAGCTTGTACTTTTCTCCCCGCAGAATTCACAACCGCAGAACTTTGCAGATACCAAAGCTCAGTAATACCGACTTCCTTGAGGTACCCAGGCAAGCGATGGTAGTTGAGTCCGACAGCATGTGATCCATGACTATCGTCAGATAATGCAAAACGACCGCGATGTTTTAGTATCAACTAGACAGAAATTCAGAAGTCAACGCCATGAACTTCACCCAAAAGGTGGAATAACCCACCTCCACAACATCTCGCCCAGGATATGCAGAGTCCCACCCCTTCCTAAAAGCAGCAGCGTTAACCTCGAACAATGCCCCGTACCGTATCGCAAACTTGATATTCCGTTCCGCTTTTGTCCATGCCACAGGATAATCCGCGAACACAAGCTCTGGGTTATACAGCCGGCAAAGATCAAAGTGTCCCACAATCTCAGGCTGAAACCGCCGCAAAAGCTCGTATTGCGCGTCGAAATACATAGAAAGGAACGTCTCTTGTTGATTGTGCGCCCCAGATCCCGTGTCCAGGCTGCCCAGTGCCTTTTGGAACGTAGCAAGATCAAAATCGATGGGGATGGCGTTGACATGGTGCACTGAGCCGACGATATACTCTACGCGGGATCCTACGCGCTTCAAAAGGCTCTCGAGGTTGTCTAAATCAGGGCCTGTGATGTACTCGGTCTCAAGGCCAACTAGGAGGGTGGTTTGGGAGGCGTATTTCGCCTTGAGGTGGTGGGCTTCGTCGAGGAAGCGATCATATTGGGATGAGAGTTCGGCGAGAGACAAGTCGGCCTGAATGGGTAGCGATCAAGGAGGGTGGTGCAGAAAGGCAGTGGTGGCGTACCTCCTCGGGATAGAGATCCTCCGGTCGGTAGCGGGGGACATGTTCTGTCAGGCCGTATACTTCAAATTTCTGGTGTATTGCCTCGGTGACTACTTCCTCTAGTGTTCCTTTAGCGTGTTTGCAGAATTGACCAGAGTGGGAATGATGACTATGAGGCATCTCAAGCAAGGAAGAGGAAAGTCCAATAACTGAAGTTGTGACATCACGATCCTAAGTGATGGAACAAATCTCAGAAAAAAACGCTTTTACATGGCTACAAGTAGCATAGGCAATATTGAGTCGAGGGGGGGGTGGGGTACATCGGTACGTAATTATACAATACTTGAGAAGCATAGAAAGAAAAAAAAGCATAGCCAAAAACCATTTTCAAGCCATCTCAACATCCTGGGCGGAGTGTTCGGGCGCAGTTGGCGTCTCCGTCACCACCGCCGGCTCAGCATCGCCCATGAACGCATCCAACTCCTTATCCAATTCCTCTGCCGTCTTGGGCTTTTTCGGAGCACGGGGCGCGCCGCGAGCGGGTCGTGATCGCACCGGGCCAGCACCTCGACTGCAAGGCCGATTGAGTTAAAAAGTCCAGAAACTGAAGAGAACGACATACGGGCCAGACGGGGGCTTGACGCCGATATCGTCACGGCTAAGGCGGTTGAGAAGCGGGGGCTTTTGCATTCTATTGATGAGCGACGTCGGGGCGCTTGCTGAGCGAGGGTGGCGTGGCGGTAACGTGTCGAAGGCGATAGACATGGGTTGTCCTGGATACACCACGTCAGTTTCGGCGCCTAGTTGTGGCACACAACATCCCGAGTCGGGGGTGCTGATAGCTGGATAAGAAGGACATTACCCCTTGCAAGGATACCATCAAACTGTTTTTTCGCTCTCGTCGCTTCGGTCGCGGTTTCGAACGAGATGATGGCGGTACCTGAAGAGCGGCCACTGCGGTCGTACTTTAAAGGGGTGACGTAAAAACCGAATGAGAATAAGCGGAGTCGAGGTTGGCTTCCTTTCAGGTGAAGCTCGGGGCTGGTCGTACCCTGATAAGTGGTTCACGAACTAGCGTGCCAATCTGTCCAAAAATTGCCTGAAAAACAAACATCTCAATAACCGCAAAATGGCTTGGACTGGGTGGGACACGAACCGTGAGGTCTTTTGGCGTGATTTCGTAGTGCAGATTAGAGACGAGAAGCTTGGTGTTGGTGGACGCGATGGGGGCAGGGACGACAGCGGCTCCTCTGGGGCCTGTCGGAGCCTTGTCGTGCACCCATCGACCGCTAACGTCGCCTCGATTTTCAGGGCGCTATCGTGTGTTGGTTCGTTAGCGCTCGACAACGAGAAAATTAAAACGCACTGCATAGGGCTTTCGGACACCACGTCGAAAAGAGGACATTATGGAGAGAGGTTAGAATGTGAATCACCAGTAAACTGCGGAAATACAAACGGAGTTGAAAAATACTCGTGCCGCGTGCTGATTGTTGCCACCTCGAAGTTGGAGTTCGCCGACACCTTTTTTCCATTTGGTAGTATGAAATTTCAAGCTGACGAGTTTTCATATTTTAAAGTGAGTTTTGCGCAAGGTGCGCTTGAGCCTTAAACCATACTTCATCTCACATTACCCAACGTCTCTGATTCCCCCTCAAGCAGAAACAGATTAGACCTGGATCCGAGTTATTTGCTGACCATGTCGCACTTCCACCGCATACCTCTTAAAAATCCTTCTCTCGTCCGGTTGACCTACGAAAGCGAAGATATAACAGGTTGGCAAGCGGGAACAAACGGAGAAGGGAACAACATTCTCATGCCCATCCGTGGTTTCACTGTCAGCGAGTCTCAGTCCGCAGCTTCTCTCTATTTAATTTCCGGTAGTCCGACATTCATTCAAAATAACGCATCCTGCTCTGCAGAACTCTGACTCACTCGACCAGAACATGCAATCACCTCGATCGAAACGGTGGCAATCGTCGCGACCCTCTGCCGCATGGCGCCGCCCTTGATGTCACATCGGAGACTACATACTCCTAGTCCCACCCTCTCATTCGGACTCTTGTCTTGCCTGCAGTAAGAAAGCGCCACGAAACCTGCGTCGTAGACGCAAGTGACACAGCATGGTTGAGATTGAGATTGAGATTGATCAACTCGAACCCAAACGATACCTCGCCAACCACAGATTTCCTCCAAGACTGAATCGCAATCGTACACCCTCTCAATACTCAGTCTCGCACTCGCACTCGCATTAGCACTCTTCAGACATTCCCTGCGGAGCGCGGGTCACCTCCCAAGCTCAAAGTTACCCTTAACCTCGATGACGAACATGGAACGTGAAACAGACGGAACGTTGCCGAGTATCCAGTACCCGCGTTGATGCACCCCGCGACACTCGTCGGCGCGTAGAGCTCCATCTCTGGGAGCTCTCGCGTTCATTTGAACTCATTTCTGCAACACCGAGCACTGTCCAAACCACGCCGGGAGAGATGAGACGATCGACCAATGCCCGTCGTAGAGCAGACGATACATTGGAGCGCGGAGCGCACGCTGTGAACATCGTCTAGATACAACCGCCTCGTCTGGGAGACTGCCAGTGCTGCATCAAGATATTCCCCTCACCACGGGACATGGCGCGACGAATAGTGACTAGTGACTTAGACTAGTGACGAGCGAGAGAACAAAACCCCAAGGCGAGTGTGCGCCGTGCTTGTACTTGTACTCTGTGCGGAAGGCTCATAAGGCATTAGGAACCTGATTCCACTACAGTTTCATTCAGAATAAAATAAAGCGTCTTGCTCTGCAGAGTTCTGACTCGCTCTGCATACCACACTCTCCAGAATTCGCAATGCCGGACCTTGGCGACACTCTGGTAGTCCTTGAGATTGAACTGCACGGGCTCTTAGTGACTTGAGCCGCCCTTGACGTCATATCATATCGTATTCCTAGTGCCACCCTCTCATTCGGACTCTTGTCTTGCCCAGTGCCCGCAGTAAGAAATTCAAAGTGCCACTAAACCGCGTGGGAGACGTAACACAGCATGGCATGGTCAAGAATGAGATTGACATCGATCACCTCGACCAACCCACCGTTTAAACGAGTAGGAAACACCGTCGCCGCCGACTACATATTTCCACCCGCTCTCTTCCTGGGGACATCTCACATAAAACAACCATAACCCACCTTTCGCCGGCGCGTCTATAGCGCGTGGCCGCCTTGCGTCACCAGGGGAGCGCGGGCACCTTCCAAGCTCCAAGCTCAAGGTTCAAGGTTCAACGGTAACGGTACCTCAATGACGAGCATGAAACACGGAACATGGAACACGGAACATGACGAAACACCGCCGGTTGCCTTGCTTTGCCTTGTATCTAGTGCCTGTGTTGTGAAGGTTCAAACGTTCAAGGTTCAACGGTAACGGTACCTCAATGACGAACACGGAGCATGGAACACGGAACATGGAGCATGACGAAACACCGCCGGTTACCTTGCTTTGCCTTGCCTTGTATCCAGTGCCTGTGTTGTGAAGGTTCAAGGTTCAAATAACGTCAACCCCAGTGACGAACACGGAATACGGAACATGGAGCATGACGAAACACCGCCGGTTACCTTGCCTTGCCTTGTATCCAGTGCCTGTGTTGTGAAGGCTCAACGGTAACGTCAACCTCAATGACGAACAAGGAACATGGAGCGAAACACCGCCGGTTGCGTTGCCTTGCCTTGTATCTAGTGCTTGTGTTGTGAAGGTTCAAGCGTTCAAACGTTCAAGGTTCAGCGGTAACGGTACCTCAATGACGAACATGGAACACGGAACATGGAGCATGACGAAACACCACCGGTTACCTTGCCTTGCCTTGTATCTAGTCTAGTGCCTGTGTTGTGAAGGTTCAAGCTCAAGGTTCAAGGTTCAACGGTAACGGTAACGTCAACCTCAATGACGAACACAGAACACGGAACACGGAACATGACGAAACACTGTATCCGGTGCCTGTGTCGATGTATCGCGACGCTCGTCGCGTCGATGTCGATTTGAGAATGATCAACTCGAACTCGAGACACATCGCCGAGCACGGGTATTTCACCAATTGATACTGGAAACTGTGTGCTCTGAATGTTCAGACTCAGAGTCGGGTTCTCTGGACACCATGCCGCGTAGTACACCCTTGTGTGCGTGCGGCCACGGAGCGCGGGGTACCCTTCAAGCTTCAACCTCCATGGATCATACATCATACATTAATATCATACATATATCATATATCATATATCATATATATCATTCAACTCCAACGACGACGAACACGACGAAACCGCACAGGTACCCATAACCCATAACCCACCTTTCGCCGGCGCCGCCTTGCGTTACCAGGGGAGCGGGGGCACTTTCCAGGCTCCAAGCTCCAAGCTCAAGGGTTCAAGGCTCAAAGCTCCAGGCTCCAGGCTCAAGGTTCAAGGTTCAAGGTTAACCTCAATGAAGGGCATGGGATATGACGAAACGCGCAGGTCGCCGAATATACCGTACCTGTGTTGAATTTTGTATCGCGACGGTCGTCGACGCGTAGTCCTCTGGCCGCTCACACAGTGCATCGGTGCACGCTCCCGCGTTCATCACACCACCCCGAGCGCGGACCGCACCGGTAATCACCACCACCATCGCGAGAAATTTCTCAGTGCAGTGTGAAAGTTTCAGTCTCAAGCTGTCGCGGCATCCTTTCCGCCGTACTACATACTACATACATAGGTACATACCAGGATGGGATCGCGACACGAGAGACAAGACTCGAGTTCGACGTTCGACGTTCAAATTCAATGTGCGACATGCGACATGCGACATGCTTAGACTCGTGACCAGCCGTTATAGTGAGCAAGCGTGGATTATACTTGTGTCATTGAGGGTCCGGTCACCGGTCTACCACATGCTTAGCGCTTAGCGCTTATACTTTGCGTTTGCCTGTGTGTGAAAGGCCAATAAGGGAATAGGGATTTAAGTTTTTTTTCCCATGATACTGTATATAGTATGTAGTCGAGTCAAGGTACATACTGTACGCGCAGTGCCTCGAATTTACCCTTTTGAGTGTTAGTCGGGATGCTCCTGGCGCTGTGTAGTCAGATTGTTGAGAGCAGCGACAGTTTGTCTTGCGGCGAACGAGTGAGACCCACGTGTGATGTTGACTGCGCACCCGGGGATGTCGGAAAACGTCTCAGAAAAAGGTGGATCGAAAGGGATGGGAGTGGCAGCTGCGGGACGAAAAGGAGGTTAAGTGAGATATGTCTTGAATGAATGTGATCCGGAGTGATGGACAGACGGCAGGCACGGGCGCAGCAGGAGAAAGAGAGGCCTGCAGGGCGGGCGAGTGACTGACTTTTTGCCAAAGACCATGGGGAGCTGCGACGTCTTCCGCCCGCGCCTGCCGCTGGACCCCTTCGTCGACGCCCTGCCGCCGTGGCACACCGACCCCGACACTGACGCCGACCCACACACCCTCCTCGTCCTCGGCGCCCCCAACCACGCCGACCTCGCCCCCCTCCTGCGCTCTGCGCACCTCGCATCGACCCTCGTCCTCATCGCGACACACACCCCGCCGCCTGTCCCCGCAGACGCCCAGTGCCCCGTGGTCATCCTGCGCCTCCCCGGCCCGCTCGACATCCACGACGCCGGCGCAGTCCGCCTCGTCGCACTCCTCGACCGCGCGCAGCGCGTCGCACACACATGGCATGCTGCGCCGCACGCCCAGCCCCGCATCCAGCAGCTCGCTGAGCTTTACCCCGGGGGCGACTTTTCCATCGCCGAGCCCCCCGAGTTTGCGCTGCCCGTCGACGCCCAGCCGTCGCCCGAGCCCGAGCCCCGCCACGACGCCTCGGAGACCTCGTCGCTCTCCTCGACCGTCTCCTCGTCGTCCTCGTCGCTGTGTGCGCCCAGACACTCTGCGCCGCCGGCGCTGCAATACACGTTTTCTGCGCTGCTCAACTTTCTGCCGCCCATGCTCCCGGACAAGGCCCTGCTGAAGCACGCGATACTCGTGACGACGCTCTCTGCGCCGTTCCTCGCCGCGCAGCCGCCGGTGCAGCTGTACGCCAAACGCCCGAGCATCTTTTCGTCGCTGTCGCTGACGTCCTCGCGCCCCCGCCCCCGCTCGCGCTCGCGCTTCGTCTCGCTCTTCGCCAGACATCCCCCGCCCGCGACCGCGACCGCGAACAGCACGCCGCCGTCCGTGTTCACCGCGAGCACAGACAGCCTCGCCCCGCGCCCCGCCCCCGCGCGCAACGCACACATCGTCCACGTGCTCCCCTCCCGCTCCACCCCCGCCCAACCCAAATCAAAACTCGCACAATCCATCGAGCAGTTCCTCCTCTCCTTCGCCTACCCCCCCTCCGCATCCGCCTCTGCGCCCTCCCTCGCCTCCCTCTCTGCCTCTGCCTCTGCACCCGCAGCGCCGACACACCGCGCAGCCGCAGCCCCCGCGCGCTCGTCCCCGCTCGCCTCGCCCGCAGGCAGCCTGCGCACAGTACACACCCCCGTCTCGCCCCGGCGCACACCCTCGTCCCCCGTCCCCGCAGCAGCAGCAGCAGCAGCCACCGCGCCCCCCGCAGTGCCGTTCCTACTCCCCGCGGGCCTCCTCGGCGCGTGTCCGGCGGGCACCACGCGTTCCCTTGGCGAGATGGTGCTCTGTGGCATGCTTGATCGCGTCGCAGCGGGCGCGGGCGCGGGCGTGGGGGTCGAAGGTGCCGGTGATGGGGGATGGCCGCGCGCGTGGATCGGGGACAAAGCCGATGTCGTCGCGCGGGTGTTGGTGTCCTCGTCGCCGTGCCCGTCGCCCTCGCCGTACCCAGCCCACACTCCCGCACCCGTACCCACGCAGGCACCCGCGCAGGCACCCAAAGGCAAAGCCAAAGGCAACCCCCCGTCCCCCCCGCCGAACCACAAACGAAAACGCACGCGCACGCGGCGGAACGAAGCGGGCCTCCCCACGCCCCCCGAGAGCTCGTCCGACGACGACGACGACGACGAATCTAACGACCGCGACAACCACAACCACAACCACGACCACGACGACGAAGACAACGACAACGACTGCCGCACGGACGCAGACGAAGACGGCACACAATACACACACGCCTCACACCTCTCTTCCTCGTCCGCACCCTCACCATCACGTACGCGGATCTCGATGCGCTGGGGACGCGATAAAGCGCGTTCTGAGGCGCATGGCCCGCGCAGCGGGGGCGGGGGCGGGGATGGCGACGGCGACGGCGACGGTGGCGTGTTCCCCGTGCGCGCGGGGAAAGACAAGGGGAAAGTGGGTAAGGAAGGGAACGAGAACGAGAAGGGGAAGGAAGGAAGGGAGGAGAAGGAAGGCAAGAGGTGGGGCGAAAAGGTGTACCGGATTATAGGCGGCGGGCTGCGCGTTCGCGTCCGCTTTGGCTTTGGGCGCTTCGGTAGGGGCGCGGGCGCGGGTGACCGGCGGGAGGCGTGAGGTGGAGGCGTGGTTCTGGAGAATTGGATTGGGTTTAAGGATTTTGAAGGATGGTTTAGAGTGGAGTGGATGGAGTGGATGGAATAGAGTGGAGGAGCGTCTACGCAACAGTAACAGCAACAGCAACAGCAATAGCAAGCTATCTTGGATCTCGGACCTGGTTTCGGTGGGTTTAGTGGTTTTCGTGGTTTCGGTGGTTTTTTGGTGATTCTCGGTCTGATGTTAATCCTAATCCCTAATCTACGAATCTTCACATCTCTTTCTCTTTCTACTTCTCTTTCTTTCCCCTTCTTTTCATCTTTCCTTTCACTTGTTATCTTTCACTTCTCACAAAGGACAAAACGAGCACCTATCCTCTTATCCTCTCTCCTACCCCATCCCACCCCATCCCTATTCCACACCTCTATCCAACGCCGCAGCGCAGGCGTACGTACCCCTCTTCTAGATCCCAGACCACACGATACCAGGCGTATCGCCTTTCTCTTTCTCTTCCCCTCCTCTATACTTAATCTACCTACTATCTATCCTACTTTATTCTCCTGCCTTCCTTCATTTCTGCTTATGACTCGTGTCTAGAACATAAATATGAATATGAACATGAAAAATGATATGCGTATGCATTACGGCGTGTGTGTTCCTCTTCTTAGCTACTTACTTATTACAACGACAATAAGAATAACGATAACGATGAGAATGACATGAAGTCGTCGATTTATCTCTAAGGTTGGTCGATACATGGATTTAAAGCTTGCTTGGGATTTTTGTAACTCCCCCTCACCCTCGGATACAGATAACCGCATGGTTCGCAGGGGAACTGAGATAATATTATATGCACCCCCAAGGTGCAATATATATATGATGTATGTATGATGGGACATTGTATCTACCACGATCCCACTTGGGTGTGTGGCAAGCGTCCTACGCGTAACGCGACACGTTGAGAAGCATAAATGCGGCGCGAAACAGTGTGGAGACATACGTAACGTGTTCTGAAAAGAGAAACCCATGCCATGTCTTGTTTGCACCGGGGTATGGATGAGCGGGTACTCGGTGCTCGTCGGCTGCAGATGGGATGAGATGAGATGATAACGGTACGGGTCCTGCCTGGAGGCTGGTATGCGACGACGCATCTATGAAGGGTCCTCCTAGCCGATGCATTGACATACGAACTTGTTTTTATGGAAGGAACCAACGGCAGCGCGTGGTATGGGAGTTCTTAACGTGGTGAGCGGAGGGAGACTCGATGCTCATCAGGTGCGGATGAGATGAGAAGGGAACGGCGTGACCTTGGCTGCCTTTCGGGGCGTCCGGCGCACGCTTAACAACCGACTTAGAACTGGGGTCCTACTTGGAAACGTGTTCAGAGGCCGGTGCGTCGACGCGTTCGGCCGCCGATGATTCTGCTTGTCGGGCAAGGTGTGCGTTGCTCATCGGATGCAAATGGAGAAGTAGATCATGATGGAAGATGTGATGTAGCCGCTACTTAGTCGAGCTGAGTAAAGCGTGGTTGGTCTTGGGATGTTAGATATTCCTGTTCCAAAACCATGATCATGGTGGTGTGAGGCTGCATAGATCGGGATGAGAGTTCATAACAGGAAGATTGAAATGCCTTGTGGTTCAGATCCAATCGAATGGAAGTGTGCGTAAGTGTCAAAGTGAACTGTGCAAGGCGGCTGTCAGTACCTTGTGAGGAACTAGCTGGATGTCTCATTGGATGAAGGTGGACGACGAATCCTTTGGAGAGGTGAGAATTATCTGAGTGCACGGGTTTGAGAGATGTGGGACCCGGAACAGACGTGTGTGGAAGATCTGTTCTTGTGGCTGCCTCTGCAGCCACCGAGAAGCCGATGTTACCCACAGATGAATGTGTTCTTGAGCTTCTCAGGCATGTCGAATGGTGGATGATTGTCCTCCACGCGAGAACAGGTCCACGATCGGATTCGATGTACTTTAAAGTTGGTACAAGTAGACATTCAATCAAGATTGCATAAGTACGTCGTGAGAGGTTCTACTTTGGAAAGTATCGGGAGGGCGGTGGGAAGACTGTCTGGTGAATGAGAAAGGAGCATCATAAAATGACCTGATGGTGCGACGCGTTTTTCTGACATCCGGCTTCGGGTGGATGTGAGAGCAGCTTTCCCGAAGAATGTTCCTTGCTGCGCAAATTCCGGGGTGGGTGGGAGATGAGTGGAGATTCGTCACCTCAAATTCGTGAGAGGGTCTACTTTGCAATGTTAAAGGCTGGTGTTGAGAAGGGACCGGCGAAAGAGCGACGACACGCTAGGCCGTTGTGTTTGGTAAGAGACAAGGGATCAGCAGGGAATGCTCTATGCTGGGCGAGCCGTGGACGTCCGCGTTCTGGTTTGAGAACCCTTTCTGACCGGAAGATGTGTGCAGACTCGTCAAGCGAGAGTGGTGAGAAATTCTGCTTTGCAGGAATCATGGGAAGCGGTGGGAAGACTGCTCTGCAGAGGACCTGTGAGAGTACTGTGGTGAGAGAGCGATGTCGCGCTCGGCTGATGAACTTCGTCCAATGATTTCGCTTATGGGGTGAGAGATGAGCGAAGACTCATCAGATAAAAATGATGAGAGGTTCCAATTTGCAGGATGTTGGGAGGTGAGAGTATTCTGCAAAGGTGGTGAGAGTACTCGGGTAAGAAAGCGACGTCGCTCGGCTGATGGATTTTAGAGAGCAGTGGGAGGGCGGTGGGGAGACTACTTTGCAGAGGCTCGGTGAGAGTGCTGTGGTGAGAGAGTACTGTGGTGAGAGAGTACCGTGGTGAGAGAGTACTGTGGTGAGAGAGCGACGCGATTAGCTGGAAGCGCCGAATTTTGCTTTTCGGGCAAGGTGTGCAGTGGAGATGAGTGAAGACTCATTAGATGAAAATGATGAGAGGTTCTACTTTTCAGCGTATTGGGAGGGCGGTGGAGAAACTACTCTGCAAAGGACCGGTGAGAGTACTCTGATGAGAGAGCGACGCTGTACTCGGCTGATGGACTTGCCCGATACTTTGCTAATCGGGGTGAGAGAAGAGTGGAGCCATCGGATGAGAATGGTGAGAGGTTCTGCTTTGCAGAGTATTTTTGAGGGTGGTGGTGAGAGTACTCTGGTAAGAGAGCGACGTCGCGCTCGGTTGTGCTGTTTGGTGTGTGACAAACTTGTCAATGGATATTTTTGAGTGAGATCTGTTGAGAGAGTAACGTCGCCCTCAGTTGTGCTGCATCGAGATTGTTTGGTAAAGGAGCAACAACAGCACAGAAATGCAAAGTGAGACCTCTCGGCCCTACTGTTCACGGCCCAAGCTTTGAGCCTTCGATGTGCATAAATAAGAGGTCAAGACAAACAAATCTTGAAAACTGTGTACCCATCTTGCGCTTAGGACGGCGAAAAGTCTCAGAGCCAGGACTCCACTCTTCATGTTTGACTTCGCGCTTCTGGGCTCTTCATCCCATAAGAACGCTTGGTGAATCAGAGAGAGGTAGTAGCGGATAGAGCGATGGGTCTGATTCGTTGTGATGCAGAGGGATATGGCACGATGTCCTCAAATTTATGAGACCACACAGAATTAAACGGATATTGACGTCATGAGTGACTGGGCAGTCATCCGTGAGCCAAGGGAACGTCAAGAAAAAGTTGACAAGGGAAAGCAAGCGGTAGTGTGAAGCGAACAAAATGTCAAGAACATTTTGTTTATGAGGGCGGGCGCTGGAGGATGCAATCGGCCATGGCCGCCTGGCAAGGTAAGGTACTACCTGTGGCCGTCGGAAACTAAAAACAAAAAGGCGTTAGTGCTGACAAGGACTTGAAGAAAAGTCCCCCTCACCAAATGCCAGCGCGAAAAGGGGGTGATACTTTAAGTATCTTTTCGTGCATGTTCAGACTTAGTCAGAATTGCCGCGCCATCCCACTTATCTGATTAGTGCTGCACTCATCTTGAAGGTACAGTATTTCATGGCTGTGTAATATGACGAATTCCCAGGTTTCATGAACTAGCATCTGTATTTCATGGACCTTTCTATGTGCTTGTACAGAACAATTGTTGTCCAACGACCTTGGATATGGGCAAGGGTATTCAAGTTGGTATGTATCTAATTTGACTTTCCGCCGAAAAAGGCGCGGGCATCGATATTGGTACTACTTGTGTTGTCATCGCTGGGTGACTAGGTGCGGAGGTTAATCTTGCGGCAGGACCGAAAAACGGCAGGTAAAAGAGACGCACTACTGCTTCAAGATGCTCTGATCGATTAACGTCGGTCACGCTTACTTTGAGGCCTTCATTTCCTTCCCCCTAATCGTTAGGTGCATTGGCAAACTACTACAAAAGAATGGATCAAAAACGCACCCTAGATTCGATCACAATCCTCGTCCACGCTGTATTCGACAACCCCATGTGAATTCCTTCATGGTCTGCTTGAGGATCGAGCCTCAATACCGCATTTACCATTTCGCTGATACACAATCCATGGCTCGCCAGCGCTATATGCACGTCCCTGCTTCCCAGATGCGGAAGTACACATTGCCGGACAGCATCTTCCGCACGCACGGCGAGGTCGTCTAAACTCTCTCCGCCCTCAAACTTTTCACTGCGCGAGAGAAGGACAGGGTATACTCCCTTAGCCATCATACTCTCCCTCGTCTCACCTGGCAGGACGTGATACGCCCAGGGGTAGCCCTCTGCGCATCCAAAGTGTTG